>JAMKCH010030725.1:0-47413 GCA_023653785.1 Ophioderma brevispina | reverse complement strand
AACTACTTCTTACACTAGGTGGAATAACTATCGGTTCTTTGATTTGGTTTTTGAAATAACATAATTATACAAATACCTGCTAAAGCAACCACAAGTATCCAAACATGTTCAGCTACAAATCCAACAACGGCTGAGACAGATTTTAACAGAAAACTAACAATACTACCAATGATTCCTGGTAAAGCAACTAACATCTTATCAGCTATTTTTAATAATAAGTTTGATATTTTTTTAAGTTGATCTTTAATCCATTCGCTTACAGTTTTCGGTGGACTAGGCTCTGGCCCAGGTTTTGGTCCTGGTTTAGGTTTTGGACCTGGCTCAGGTGTAATTGCAGAAGCTGCATTTTTTGTAGCTAACAGAATTCCTTCAACTAAAGCAGCAATAGCCATACTCAAAGCAGTTAAAATTGATAAAATAGTAATACCTTGTTCTTTAAATAAAGTGCGAACACGTTCACCTAACGTCATATCTTCATTTAACATCTTGTCTATGGTCTGTCTGACTCGCTCAATTTGACTTCTAAATTTGCCATCGTACTCTTGAATTTCCCTATTCAATAATTTGATTTTTTCCTCTGAGTCTGCAATTTCTTTTCTTGTTTCTTCAAAATCAGCAGGTGTTTCATCTTTGCTAGCACCGGCTTTTAATTCTCTTACTTTTGCTTTTAAACTTTCTCTTTCACCGATTAAATGTTTAACACTTGTCCTCATATTTTTAAGGGAACGATCTAATCCGGCTAATTCACGGTATGGTAATGATCCTTCAGGACCTAGAGCCAATTCGGTTTGTGCATGTGTTTCTATAACTTTTTTCAAGTTTTTCTTCTACATTTCGTATATCTTGTAATTCTATAATTTCTGGAAAATCTGGGCTACCTGTTGCTTTTGCAATATCATTGCTTATTTCGTTTAATGATTGCCGTTGTTCGGGGGGTAGTTTTGGTCTAGCCCCAGACCCATAATTTTTAACTCCAAGAACATTTCTAACAAATCCAACGCCCCCTAGAGCTACTCCCTTTAGTGTAGCCTCTTTCTGGATAGTACTTAGTGCAAGAAATTTATTTGGGTTTTTAGCATTTGTCAGTCTAATTTCTTCACCATTATAAATAACATAAAGCTGTTTAGTCTTTTCATCTATCTTAAAAACTGCTTTATATATATCAAGAGGTGCATTTAAATCTACATCCCATCCGTTTTGTTTGACTGATTCATAAAAATTATTTTTAACTCGTTCAATTTCTACATTTCTTATGTCTGCTCCTATTTCCGGTACATTTGGTAAACCACCAAACGATGTTTCATCAGTAAAATTATCGCCATATTTGAAATCATCAAAAGTATCTTCCTTAACAGGATCTTCCTCAATAGGATCCATTTCAATATCTTCTCTAGGAATAAAGTCTGCCATTTTATTTTAAAAAATATATATATTAATATATATAAAATGAGTACAGAATATGGACACAAACTTAACCCATACAAGAAAGCTAGAAAACCAAAGTAATCAGGTTTTCGACGTACTTTGTACAAACACACATGTACCAATCCAATTGTGATATGGAATAGCTAAACGGTTAGATTTCAACCTAGGAAAAGATGATGTCATATACTCAGGGTTCTTCAAATTATCATCAAAATAGATCTTACTGCAGATAATGATGCAAATAGAACTATAGTAAATAACCTAGGAAGAGCACTCAATTGTTAGCAAATCTTGAAGTAATTAGGGTCAATCTGGTTTACTTTATGACAGTGACGTGTTGCTCACATACCAGGACCTATGGAAATCAACAAAAGACGTGAAACATGCCGTTTATCAAGGTATTCATCTTGGCGGTTCGAAACATTAGAATTAACGCAGGTGATAAAGGCGCTGTAGCAAAGACGTGGCCATTGGCACGGTTTATGATAACGTATTCTGCATTCCCTTGACTTTGAATTCCTTAGCTCACACATGCCATATTTTCAACACGAACTTAAAGATATATTATCCTACGAGCTAACATTCAACAATGATGGCAAAGTCATATTAAGTTCTGATACTACGAAACCTACACAATTTCAGATATTCATTTATAGTCGATGTAATAACATCCCTAGAATTTGCCACCCCATGATAAAAAAATCAATAGCAAAGGTAAACACACAGTAATTGTATGACAGGGTATTTTCGACACACTAAGCTATCTTTGAATAAATCAGACCATTTGGAATATCACAATGGCTACACAAGCTAAATCTATGAAATGAATCCTAATTCCCTTGGGTTGATCCCAACGAATAATCCATTATACGGTAAAGATACAGAAGTTTCTACAATCCCAAAATAACAAAATATCAGTAACATAGATGGGAATCCCAAACCGCTCTAATGCCATCAGGACTCAAAGTTTTCAACATTTTAATGAATCCAAACGCACTTTGCCGATGGAAAACACCCGCACTGATGCAATTGCAAAAGACTTGAATATCGGATTATCCTTACTCATATTACCTAACTACAAACTATGGCCTTTGGCTTGATGATGAGAAACTACGATGATGATTCTGCATGGATCTGGTCGAAAAATTGAAGGAGCTAGCTAGTCTATCCAAATAGAAATTTAGAAGAAAGCAGAGGCTGCCAGTAATTTGGGGGGGAGGCTTATGTTTTACTATTTTGTGGTTTGTTGTGTTGTTTTGTTTTTTTTTGTTTTTGTATTTTGGTTTTTTTTTTGTGAAAACTTAAATTTATTTATTTGTGTTGTTGTGTTTTGTTTTTTTTTTGTTTTTTTTTTTTTTTGGTTTTGTTTTTTGTTTGTGTGTTTGTTGTGTTTTTTTGTTATTTTTTTTTTTTTGTTTTGTTTGTTTGTTTGTTTGTTTTTTTTGTTTTGTGTTTCTTTATCTTTCATTTATTTTTGTTGTTTTTCTTTAGTTTTTTGTTGCTGTTATTTATGTTTTTTTCTTTGTTTTTTCTTGTTTCTGTATGTGTTTGCTTCTTTTATTTTTTCTCTTTTTTTTTGGGTATTTGTGGTTGTTTTCTTATTGCTTTGTTCTGTTTTTGGTTGTTGTTGCTTTTTTCTTCTGTTTTTCTTGCTTGTTTTTTGTTTTTTTCCCCCCCCCCCAGCCCCCCCCACCCCCACCCCCCCCCCCCCCCGCCCACCCCCCACCCCCCCCCCCCCCCCCCCCCCCCCCACCATCCCCCCCCCCCCCCCCCCCCCACCCACCCACTTTTTTTGGTTTTTTGTTTTTTTTTTTTTTAAAAAAAATCTTTCTTTTTTTTTTTTTTTTCTCTAAATTTTCTTTTTTATTTTCCCAAGGTCTGTTTTTTGTATCATTTTTTGTTTGTTATTGTCATTTTGGTTTTCTTTTTTTTTTTTTTGTTCGTTTTTTTTTGTTTGTTTTTTTGTTTTTATTTGTTTCTACCCCCCACCCCCCCCCCACCCCCCCCCCCCCCCGCCCCGCCCCGCCCCCCCCCCCCCCCCCGCCCCGGCACCCCCCCCCCCCCCCTCCCACCCCCCCCACCCCTCACCCCCCCCCCCCCCCTTCCCCCCCCTTAATTTTTTTACCCCCCCCCCCACCCCCCCCACCCCCCCCACCCCCCCCCCCCCCACCCCCCCCCCCCGCCCGCCCAACCCCCACCCCCCCCCCCCCCCCGCCGCCCACCCCCCCCCCCCCAAATATAACCCCCCCCCCCACCCCCCCCGCCCCCCCCTTCCCCCCCCTTAATTTTTTTACCCCCCCCCCCACCCCCCCCCCCCCATATTTTTTACCCCCCCCCCCACCCCCCCCCCCCCCCCCCCCTCCCCCACCCCCCTCCCCCCCCGCCCCACCCCCCCCCGCCCCCCCCCGAAAAAAAATAACCCCCCCAACCCCCCCCCCCACCCCCCCTAAAAAAATACCCCCCCCCCCCCACTAACTTTGAGAAATTTCACTAATTAGTAGAGCTGTGTATTGAAATTTCTATATATAATATATATATGTTTTGTAATCTCATGGTCCCCTCTGCCATTATCTGCGGTCAACGGGATCGTGAAAAGTGAGTTTGCTAGGGGGGGGGGGGGGGGGGGGGGGGGGGGGGGGGGGGGGGGGGGGGGGGGGGGGGGGGGGGGGGGGGGGGGGGGGGGGGGGGGGGGGGGGGGGGGGAAATGATTAACTTGAACCCAAAATATCCGAAATTTTTTTCAAATACCTCATCATTGTTTGCCCTACATGGCGATATACCAAGCATACTTAAATCGATCTTGGTTATTCAACGATCCCTGAATATATCTTTTTGGTGACCCTAAAGAATTATCTACCGCGGTCAGAATCCTTTGAATGATACATTAAAAGTGTTTTTTGAGAGCCATGGAAAATTGGATGAACGTCATGTTTGTTCAGATTGATATTGTTCCTCACATAAGGGTATGACCAAAAAAATAAATGCTATCCGAAGTAGCTTTCAGTGGGAAGACCCCTTTAATTGTTCCGTTTTGGGTTCTTACACAAAAATACAACGCAGTATTGACAGACATTAAGGATTCAAAAAAATGGTTGGCTTTTTCTACTGCAAAGACAAGGATTCTTTCGAGGAAGCCCTTCGAGAAAACGATGTTTTATCCATCACTTGAAGAAAGGCAGAAAATGCGTGATTTGTCTGGCCAAGAATAAACACTCCAAAACTGATTTTAAATAACCGAACAACCACAAGTTTTTATTTTTGGAAAAATAACCTTACCTTAGTAGTTTTATTTTTTTTTAATGATTTATGTTTGAATGAACTATTGTCAAATCATAACCTTATCTCAAGCTTTGTATTATAACAATTTTGGGTTTGGTTATTTATTAAAATATTTCAAGTAAAAAATAGTTAATAAATATATAATGGATTTGAAAACATTTTAAAATCAAGTAGAGGAGACCCCTCAAGGAAGAACAAACTTACCTACAAAAAAAATGAAAGAATCGCTTTCTGCAGGCAGTTTCAGTGGTCAAGCAAGTTTTTATTTGGGAAAGCAATATATCACAAATGATATAAAATTCTTGAGGAAGAAGACTAAAAACTATATGCTAGATATGAACTGTTCTTGTGTCTCATTAAATAGCACTAAAAAACACTGATTAATGCCTTACTCCTAGATTGGTTGAATTGTGTGTCCTATGGTAAGCCAAGGCCAATAGCAGTAACAATAATAATGTAGGTGAATTAAATCAAAGTCTAGATCAAGGTCCATTTTTAGATTTGGCATTATCTTCAATTACATGCAAGTTGTACCATGAGTATGGACATTCCCTAGCAACCTCTTGAAGCTATGCTGCTGACTAGTAACTATGTTAAATCTGCTGATCAAATTATTATCAACAGCCCTGCAATCAGATCAGCATACCATGCAGCAACATGCCATGCAGCAACAGGCTATGGCAGCAACAGGCTACTGCAGGCAACAGGCCTATGCAGCAACAGGCTATGCCAACAAAATCGAGCTAGTTATCAACAAATGCATTAGTAACATGATTAAACTATTTATTAACAAAAATATTATTATAAATATATGGAGACTGAAACCCACATAATCAAGTGTTCGAGCCCTTAACATGAAATTTAACGCTAAAAATATTGAGGCAAGAAAAAGAGGTTTTGTCAGAATGGGACTAGGAAAAATATCATAGTATTCGAACCCCAACAGTGGAGTCAAAAAACTAAAAATCCAAAAAGTGTTAGCAATGAAAGGCAGGCTATGTCGTAAAATTCAACTAGCTTGTAGCAAAATCCAACTAGATATATAGCAAAATTTCAGCTATTATGTAGCAAAATTCAGCTAGCAATGTAACAAAATTTAGCTAGTTATGTAGCAAAATTCGGCTAGCTATGTAGCAAAAAGTCAGCTAGTTATGTAGCAAAATCCCATTAGCTATGTAGCAAAAAATTCAGCTAGTTATACAGCAAAATCCAATTAGCTATGTAAGCAGATAACAGTTATTAACACAAAATATATTGTTTAATATTATGGCCACAGAAACCACCACATAGTTAATGAACCGGTAGAACCTCCAACACTGACCCACCAGCTCAAAACTAAGAATCCCAACTGATTGAACAAGGAAAGAGGTGGTAGAATGGAATAGAAAAATAAGGAAAAATCAAAGTTAGACCGTTGAAGCAAGCACCTATTTGAATGACTCACCTGCGCAGCAAGCGCAAGACACAAACTATTGATTTATAGGAGGGATTTGTTGCTGGTGGAATTATTGTTGGTCTTGTATATTGCACCAGCGTGGTTGCAACAAGTGCTGTACAAGTCCGCGCACAAGCGCCCGCACAAGTGTCTACACAAATACCTCTACAATTGTCTGTCTGTCGTCTAAATTCGCACTGTAGGCGATCCTTTTGATTGGCAATAATTTTTCTTTAAAATTCTATTTCGTATAGTATATGGGGGAACGTGACACACATTATCAATGGTCTTACCACTCAGCAGTCTATGGACTTATGTTGACAAACTCAGTTTTTTTTGCTTGCTAAAAAGCTTCTCAAGGGTGAAGCCAGCTGATTTGGGTCAATTCAATCCCAAAGATCACAATGTTTAATAGGTATTATATACATAGCAATGATTACTAAGCAAGCTCTTATCAAAAAAGGCATTCTATCGCCAAACATAAATGTCAACCCACCAGCTTAACTTCTCCCTTAAACAATACAATATCAATATATGGCATCTGACATAGCAATCGATGGTTGGAGGTGACTAAACAAATGCTCTTGCATTCTTTGGAATAATTTCTTTTTTCGTAAACTAAGTGGATCGGATGAAGCAAACGACATAATATCGCTATGGAAAAAATTACAACACGAACGCGATATTTGGAATGACAGCGCCTTGAACGCCTTGCTTATATTAATCAAAAACTACAGGACAAGGCCATGAGAAAAACATTGCAAAATGTTGATGAAGCTATGCAAGAATAATTATTTAAAAGGGTGAAAAACTTGAAATGTATCACGAGCCGCAATTATCAGATTTTCTACATAAAGACGACCGAACTAAAATACAAAACACTGAGCTGGCAATTGTAGGTGTTGGATTATTAATTACTGGATATTTAACTTACAGATTTATTTAGTTCACTCCAAACAATTATTCAATTCTCATCTCTTTTTTTAAGCGTCGCTTCGCCAGGCAAATTGTAAAGTGAAATATACGCCTGTTTTCAATATCATTCGGCGGTAAAATACATCAAATATTTTGTAGATAAGATAAGGATATGATGGATAATTTGGGACCCAGGATGGATTCTCTTCCCGTATCTCTTCACGTTTTTTAATTATATTTAAACGTGACTTAGAGATGAAAAAGAAAGAAAGAGGTAGGGGGATACTCTATCTCCTTTTGTCATTCCCCTTACCAGGTTACACCAGTAAGCGCTATAAAGAAGTGAGATGTGTATTTATAGTAATGGACAACTTGAAGTCTTTCGTATCGTTCGTTCAGACTTGTGCGAGATTTATGGAATGTTGGTTATCATGTACAGACGTCATTGGCTTTAAAACATTGCTATCTTTTGTTAGTTTTTATACCTAGAATTCGCTGAGCTTTTCCATAAAATGGTTTCAGGATTAATTAAACTTTGATGGTTTAAAATGATGCAACCATGGGAATTGCGTATATAAGCTTATTCCTATTAGCAAGACGCCCACAGCAGGGACAGATGTGAAATAAGTTCATCAAAAGATTTCATTTCAATTTTATGTTTAGGACAAATATCGTGTTCTTATATCCCCAGCTCTTTTCAGCTATTTCCCTTTACCGTTTTTCCTTCTCGACTCGCTAATTCGACCTAATTTCTAAACCTAAAAATTTATTATTAACACCTTTCTTCGGATACCAATATTTTGACAACTGATTTAAAAAACAAAAAAACACGCGTTTTTTTTTAATTTAAAAATTTCTTAAAATGAACGACAAAATGTCCAAAAATTTATTACAGTCCCAAGGTTAATGGCGTGGCATTGCTGCTATAAAAAAACGCATCCGCTGCGGGTGTTTCTGAACAGGTGGCAAAAGATTGGTAAAAAAAACAAGCATGTGGCAAATATTTACCCGCTCCGAGAATGTACCAAGAAACCTACAATTCGACATTTACCATTCCAATCCAAACGCATCAAGCGGATTTACTGTTTCTTCCTCATGACAGCGTACCATTTGGTTTGTTTGTATGGGCAAACAGACGCCAAAATATATAAGTATGCCTTGACCGTAGTAGATATCGCATCTCGTAATAGAAGCGGAACCATTATCTTCGAAAGAATCTAAAGAAGTTGCAGATGCACTTTTCTAAAAATAAAAGGCGTGGACCAACTGAAATGGCGCCTAAGTTATTACAAGGTGACCCTGGTCGCGAATTCATGGGAACGGTAAAACAAATTAATGAACTCGCATACTGTTGAAATACAGAAGAGGTGAAAGGGCCTACACAGAGCTCAAGGAATGTTGGAAAGATTTACTCGAACATTAGCCGAACGTTTGTTTGGTCATCAGTATGCTCAGGAAATATTGTTGGAGGCAAGAGGAGGAAAAAATGTGAGATCTTCAGTAATGGGATTTGTCCTCTACCAGATGTTGTCCAAAGAAGCGTGAATGTGAACCCACGCGGCTATAATAGTAATAAAGCCTTCGGAAGCCATAAAAAATTAAAATGTAAAGGTGGCAATCATCAGGACCCACTAAAAGAAACAAACGAACAACCTTACCCTCCAATGGTAATGTGCGCTATTTATATCAAGATGGAGAGCTTGAAGGGGCGTGAAACGAAGACGTGCTACTACCCAATGGTCCTTAAATGTCTATCAAAACGAAGTATAATGCAAAAGAAAACCCTAATTGTATTACCTAGCCCGTGGTCCCAGCGGAATTTGTTCGACACCGAAGTATTAGCAGTTACATCGAGACTCAATTACCACTGATGGAAATTTTATAATGGCCATATGCTAATGTTATTCACTCCATCATCAGCAATCCAAACGCTTGTGTCGATGGAGGAGAGAGGGAAGAGAGGGAAATCTTATTTTATTAGCAATCCATAAAATTTGATGCATGTAGCTTTCAGCAGATTATCTCATGGCGAAAGAATTTTTATCACCAGTGCTTCTTTTGAAATTTTCATGTTGTATGTTTTTCTGACAAACGTATTTTTAACCCCTTTGCCTTTTTTTATTGCCTTGGGGTTCAACACCAAACCATTGCGTCCCTCGGATTGAATACAGTTAGGCCGAAGCCCCACATACTCGGAGATTGGTTTGCCAGCGAACTCATCCTTCCTTTACCAAGAACCTTTTTTATTTTTGGTATTATTACAAGTAGTGTTCTTGTTGGAAATCGATTGTGTGTTCATTACAAATCAATGGTTTCTCATGTCTTTATTACACATCTCAGCTCGGCATGTGAAGAAGCAATGAATTCGTGTCGGGTATAAAACATTCGATTGTCCGATTTTTTAAGTGGTTATAATAGACGTCGTACATCAGATGCTGCTTAAATCTAGAATAGACATCCCCCCCTTCAAAACATAAATCGGATTGTTAGCACAATTTTTTGAATTTCCTCATGTGAACGGCCACTAAATCTCATCGACATATCTTTCTATCGTAATATGATGCTTTAGCGATTAGCTTTCTCAGCTTTGTCTCCTCATCCCTTCTAACTAACCTTACATCTACACGTTTACGCAAAACTTTCCATAGTTTGCCCCAAAAAAGAATTATTCTGTTGTACAGGTTTTCTCAAACGGTGATTTGGCCTGTTCGGGTTCGGTATTCATTCGAATGATAGTGTTTTTCCATCCAAGGTGATGGTCAAAGCGTAAAAAAATCTAGTATTTTCTTCACACGCAGACTAAAGATATTATACAAATTGCTATTTTGTAGTGAAAGACATATCTCTCTTTATCATACAGATTAGGCACTAGCTTTTCAACGTTCAAGGACAGAGTTTTTTCCACAAGTGCTGCTTGGGTATCGGGACAGCCCATTCCCGTTTTACCTTCATTTTTTTTTTTCAGGCGTAAATGGAACGAATTATGCGAGTCATGAAATTCTTGGGTTTACTCCAAATCAACTTCTAAGATGTAGCCTTTATCCGAATCTGCGGGGTGAGGTGATTCAACACATCAAACAATTGGGGGTCGACCCACTAAAACTCTCACTATTGGCAGCGATTGCGACAAGCCCACCATACAAATTATTCGCATCGGAAAGTAGATGTAATTGGTTGACCCTTTACGGGGTCATAGGCGAAAAATTGGATTGTTTGCCTTGCAAACCTTTTGTAACATGCTAATACCGCCTTCATACATTTCGGAAAGAATAAGTACATGTTATAATCGGTTAATAATTCTAACTTAACCTTTGACGTTTTTTTTTCGTAGTGCGCCCATGATAGTTCCAGGGTGGTATAATAGTGGCGGGGCTCAAGTCCATACTGTAAGACACATGCTTCTGAAGGTTCTCGAAAACATCCGCCAAGGGAAGGGTGTCCGTTCTCAGATACAAATCGTGCCAAAGTTCACAATCAACATTGCCCACTCTCTTTTAGCGTGTTCATAACCCTCATCCAGAAAATGCCCTCATAGTAAGCGTGCTGAAGAATTTATTCATCTCTGGAGTTGTCTCTCTCAAAGCGCTCCCCAACGGTCCAGGTACTCTATGGATAGACCCCCCATTGCGGAGTAGTAATTCCCGTTTATTTACATCGACTCGTTTTGTATGTTATTACAAAATCATTTTTATCTGTTCTCAACAAGCTGCGAGTGATGATTGCATGAACTGAAAGCTATCAATAAATCTTAGCTACCAAAGAGAAATGTATTTTCCATGTTGATTCGGTTGCATGTTATCTTACCTTCAACTTCGCTAATTTATTGCATTATCAGATGGGAATCATACCCACGCAAATTATGAAGGATTACTGGAATACCTAACTCTTGCGGTTTTATTCTTAGTTTGAGATTACACGCATATGCGCGGCTACTCGGAAAACTTCCCGTAGTGTGGTCGTTGGGTCGCGACCTCTATCTGTATGAGTGGTATATCACACACATGACAGTTTTCTGCTTTTTCAATATTCTTCCTCCTCTTCTTCGCCCTCATCTCTAGAGGCTCTGGGTCTTCGAGAACAAGCAACAAGAAACTCTACAATGTCTTCTTCGGTTCTTTAGACATTCAAGAAACCTCTAGTCGCAATCCGGTCCTCTATAAACAACAGGGTCTTGAGCAAACCCATCACTTCTCACCACGACGTATGAAAATCCGCAGGCTTTGTGTATTGAGTTTTTGTGTAAGCTTTTTTGTGGGTCTGGCTTGATCCTTAATCATGTTTTGGATTATTAACGACTCAAAGTCAGCGTAATTACAAAGGGCACTTCATTTGCTTTAGGTGTTAATTTTGGAATTGAATGTTGGCTTTCTTCGAGTTATTCCAGAACTTTATAATATGTACTCTTGAATTCCACGTTTGTTACCATCTTTCCATCTAACAACATTGCTCTCTTTGCCCTCTACTTTCTCATCGAGGACTTCCTCTACAGGAAACTTCGTAGCCATTTCTACTCTTTTACCCCACCACGCCATGTCTCCTAAGCAATTAATCGTGTGTTACTTAAGTAAATCCTCCCTCGAATATGGTATTGAAGGCAGGTCACAAAAAAGGGGAAAGGCCTCTTTTATCGGTGCTTATTTTGGTCGTAGAGCGGTCGACTCCAATCTTAATATAAAGTAATGAGTTATTCCGGATGGTCTTTTTCCTCCTTTTCGATTAAACATCAAAGTATCTTGTATCTGTTGTTGGTTGTTTACTTAGCCGATGTATAGTCACATTTCCTCTCTTCCCCAACATAAACATAACTAGAAGATGTTAAGCTGTTCAAACTTTGCCCCCCCCATTTGGTTTTAGGGGGGGTGGTTCATTAATTCACGAAAATCCAACATCATCCGGGGATATGATGAGGTTGCGCCTCAACTTGCCTTGCCGCTGGAAACAGCAGACGTAGCGACAGCGTAGACAATTGTAATCTCGATGTTGACATCACAATTGCTTTTTATTCGCTAATTTATTCGGTGTTGTATTCTATGAGTATCCTTTTAAGGGTGGTATTTGCTATCTTCAGATAAAGCGTTTCTATATTTTTATGATCCAGTTTGACCCATTTGCTACCCACTGTTCAATCTTCTCTACATGTCATCGAGATAACCTCATCAAGGTCAATGTCCCAAAATTTAAAAGGAATTTGTTTGTGAGTAAAATACGTTGTTTCAAGTTGGGTTGTGCATAAGCTAGATTATCTTTCTCATTGTTATTTAAGCTTTACTTGGTTTACTTAATCCCCTTTCTTACTTTGAAGGTCCGGTGGTATTTGTTTTGTATAGTTGATTTGAGCGATTTAGAAGAGCTGTCGGGTCTCCTTCAAGAATGTGTCCATTAGGTATATGCATTTCATACCCTACCAGGAATCTCTAATGCTGCTGTGTTCTCTCGAAGTTTAGACCCCCGTGTTGCGGCGCTCTTCTTATCGGTCGTAGGGGCCGGCGGAATCTTTCTGTGTTCCTTGGGATTGGCAATCTAGTAGAATTGTCCGAGATTTCCTCCATTCACTCCTATGTTGGGTCCCATACCCCAAATTGAGGCTTACACTCCGTATGCTTGGCGGGGCTTTTTATGTTTAGGCATTCCCCATTTTAAAGCGCATTCATTGAATTCTTCCCCGCTTTGAGTGCTGCTTGTGAATAAAATTATCTTGTTATGTTTTCATGACAGTTGTATTGAATTTCTCGCCTTTGAACCTACATTAAAGTTTACCACCTTCCTGATAGAATGGCCAATTTGATTTCTCTGTTAGTTATGATAGCTTTGAAGTCCGGAAATGAAAGTAGGATAAATCTTTTGGTGTACGTTGATACTTTCCTGTTCTCTTTTTAGCGCTCTAGCGAAACTATTCCCGTTTTTCAGCATTGATTTTAGATAGAAACGGCCATTCTTATCCTATGATAATTGAATACTTCATCCCGACCATATCACACAACATACATGACCATTATTTCAGGAAATTTAGTTTATAGTTTCGGTTATATTGAAAGTGTCTGATGCAAGTACAATTAGTAAATCTCCATATTATATATCCATATTTTATGTTTCAAATAATTATAAAATGAAAACACACCACAAACATTCAAATATATATTATGGCTACCAACTGTCTAAAGGTCATAAAGACAGGCCATAATCAATAAGGTTTTTACATACCAGTGCATAGAATATGAGTCATACGTTGAGCCAGCTCTGAAAATTCAAAAACCTTTAATGTAGTACCAGGGGATAATGACATTGTCCCTAGCAACGGAGCTGATGCATTAGCCTTAACTTAGCAACGGGTGATTGGCATTATTCCGACCAATGGAGCTTCGGTATTGTCTTAGCCACGGGCTGATGCATAGCTTAAAACCTTAGCACGGGGCTGATGGATATCCCTACCAAGGAGGCTTGGGATTCCCTTAGCAACGGAAAGTGATGGTATTATCCCTAGCAACGGGGGCTGATGGTTTTTTTTATTATCCTAGCATACGGGGATAAGGGCATTTGTCCCTCGCAACATTTGCGGCAAGTTTTGGAATTTGGTATATTTTTGGTTACTAAACTATACATACCATAATTATTTTCAATTAACTTTTTTTAGTTTATTAATATATACTATGACTACTACTATAAAACCCGAAAGTTGCATCAATTGCCTACAAAATACAACGGACACCAAACAAAAGAAATTATTGAAATGGAGGGACCTGGAAGAAAAAACAAATACACACATTGTAGGGTAAAGGACAATTAAAAACAAAGGAATGGGGATGCGCTTATTATAATTCTTGAAGATTGAAACTAAGTTTGGGCCCATGTTCCTCATTGGCTAAAAGTTGGGGGAAGATGAGGAATTAAGAATTCCCAGCTATGTTAGGCCAAAAAGGTAAGTTCAACAGCAGCAAAACAAAGGTATTCAGTAGTACGGATTTGATTGGTGTGGTCTGAGTGAGTGAGTGATGTGGTATTTGTAAATATGTAAATTTGTTAAATATTTATATTTATGCCTTGAATATTAGTAGTATAATTATGGTGGTTCCGCTCAAATCTGGGAAGCCATAAAATCTGGGCCGAAGGAGGATGGATGGACGAGCGATAGCGAGTTCTTCATGCGATTGACCGAGGTTCAGATTTTTGGAATCAGAGTTGGGCCAGAACCCCCCATTTTACCCAAATTTCGTTTTTTTTTTTTAAAACCTTTCCTGCAATTTCAAATATTTTTCAAAATCACTGGATAGGTCTTGTAAATAATATAGAATACAATATGGGTGAGGGAAAAAGAGCACATTATAAATAGGACCCCTAAAGCACGCCCAACCGTAATAGTTCATTTGTCGAAAAGTACTATTTACGGCGTTTAATTCGCATAACTTACTTCGATCGCGTAGCGCGCAGCATTTGGCGTAATGGATGGCATCACAATGAGGCAAGGCATGCTAATCAACCAAGGGCTGAGTTGAGTAGTAGCTTGAATGTGCACATTTTATACAGCGCTGGACCATGAATGTTCTGGGAATCATTTAAATCATACTAAAGGCTAAAGAGAACAGAGGGTGTATTTTGATCAATGCACTGTGAAGAAAGCTATGAACTGGCCATGGGAAGGAGGTTTTCTAAGTTCAGTGCATTTGGACTACACATTCTTTCAGAGAGATGATCGTTTGAACGTTGAAATTTATTTGAATTGAAAATTCTTATTTTTTTCATGGTTAACTGGAAATGTATTATGAGTATATAAAAACAAATATATCTGACTCTATTGAGTCTCTGGCTTAATTAAAAACTATGGTACCGAGGTGACCACATTAGTGCTACTTTGCTGAGGGCTGATGTCGTTATTTGTATACTATTTTGCGAGTCAATGGTACGGGACCGATATAGTCCGTACGAAGGAAAATAGTCCGTTGCAGTAATATGGCTTTGATACACTGATCGTGACTCTGGGAATGGGTTGTAGGAAACAGTCTGAACTATTTCTAAATGGAAATAGGCCTTGTGAATCAGCAATGAATTGTCATGCTTAGTTCATGAATAATTATTCATGAGGTGTAATTAATATGGACTTCTTTTATTGAATTTCAGAGGACACGTGCCTGGGAGTTAAGGCTAGTTCCGAAAGGATACAAGCCGTAAAGTCCAATGTGATACAAACTGGGGGGACCGCGGGGGGGACTGCTGCAGGACTCCCGTACCTATTGAGTACACGGTGAGTGCGAGGTTTAAGGGCATTACAGCCTGTCTAAAAAAACTTGTGCAAGCAAAAGACGCTTTTTTTGTCAATAAAAAAATACTGTTGTGACATGATGCTTACATCAACGCAAGGGCGTAGTCTTAGCTTTTCACAATGCCGTTGGCTGTGTTTCAATTTGCTTGATTTATTTTTATCTCAAGATCCGTTTAGTTAAAGATGACAGGGTAATAAAAATCACAATTGCCGCGAAACATGTAGTACCAGGGGATAATGCCATGGTCCCTAGTCAACGGAGCTGATGGCATTAGCCGTAACCTTAGCAACGGGGTGATGGCATTATTCCACAATGGAGCTTGGTCTGTCCTTAGCAACGGGGCTGATGGCATTAGCCTTAACCTTAGCAACGGGGCTGATGGCATTATCCCTATCAATGGGCTTGGGTATTATCCTTAGCACGGGGCTGATGGCGTTATCCCTAGCAACGGGGGCTGATGGCATTATCCCTATCAACGGGATATTGGCATTGTCCCTAGCAACATTTGCGGCAAGTTTTGGATCTGGTATATTTTTGGTACTAACTTACTACCATATAATTAATTTTCAATTTGAACTTTTTTATTCCTTAATATACTAGACTACTACTATACACCCCCAAACGTTTTTGAATAATTGCTACAAAAACAACGACCACACAAAGACATATTGGAAATGGAGGGACCTGAAGAAACCCAATACCACACATTGTCGTAGAGACAATAAAGACAAAAGATTTGGGGATGCGCTTATTTAATTCTTGAAGATGAAACTAAAGTTTTTTTGGGCCTGTTCCTCATTGGCTAAAATTGGGGGGAAGATGAGGATAAAGAATTCCCATGCTATGTTAGCCAAAGGTAAAGTTCAAAGCAAGCAAAACAAAGGATTTCAGTATTACGATTTGATTTGGTGTGGTCTGAGTGAGTTTATTGATGTGGTCTTTGTACTATGTTAAATTTTGTAAAATTCTATTGATGCCTTGAATAATATGTATATAATTATGGTGGTTCCGGCTCAATCTGGGAGCCCTAAAATCTGGGCCGAAGGAGGATGATAACAGCGCTCGCGAGTTCTTCATCGATAAACCGAGGTTCAGATTTTTGATATTCAATTTGGCCAGAACCCCCCATTTGGTAATACACTACTCCTCACATTTCAAATATTTTTCAAATCACTGATAGTGTCTTTAATAATGATAGATACCATATGGGTTGAAGGGGAAATAGAGCACCTTATAAATAGTAACCCCTAAGCCACCCCACTCCGTATAGTTCTTTTTTCAAAAGTACTATTTCCGACTGCGTTATTCGCGTAACTACTGCGACGCGTAGTTCGCTTCCGCATTTGCGCTTAAAATGAATTGCAAATCACAATGAGGCAAGGCATGCTAAATCAACCAGGTCTGATTTCAGTAGCCTTATGTGCCACTGTTAACAGCAGCTGACCAATGCCATGTTCTCGGGACATCATAATCATACTAAAAAACAGAGGGTGTATTTTGCTCATGCCTGTTGATGAAGCTAAATGAACGCGCATGGGGAATCGAGGTTTTCTAATCTCAGTGCATTTGGACTAACCACTTCTTTCAGAGAGTGATCGTTTGAACGTGAATTATTTGAAATGAAATTATTATTTTTTTCATTGTTAACTGGAAATTATAATGAGGTATATAAAACAAATATCTCCTGACTCTATTCGAGGCCTCGGCTTAAAACTATGTACCACGGGGACCACATTCGTGCTATTTGCTGAATGGCTTATGTCCAGTATATTTGTATACTATTTTCCGAGTCAATGCTCGGACTCTAGATAGTCAGTACCGAAGGAAAAATAGTCCTTTCAGTATATTCCTTTTATACATACACCTGATCGTGCTCTGGGATGGGGTTGTAGGAAAAGGCTGAACTAGTTCTTTTTCTAAAGGAAATAGGCCTTGGTGAATCAGCCAATGAATGTTAGTCCATGCTTAGTTCATGAATAATTATTCATGAGGTGTTATAATATGACTTCTCTTCTTTATTGACTTTCAGAGGACACGTGCATGGGAGTTAAGGCTAGTTCCGAAAGGGATCCAAGCCGTAACTGTAATGTGATACAAACTGTGGGGACCGCGGGGACTGCTGCATGGACTACCGTACCTAGTGAGTACAAACGGTGAGTTGCGAGGTTAAGTGCATACAGCCTGTCTAAAAAAACTTGTGAAGCAAAAGACGATTTTTTTGTCAATTAAAAATACTTTGTGACATGATGCTTACATCAACGTCAAGGGCGTATCTTAGCTTTCAAATGCCGTTGGCTGTGTTCAATTGCTTGATTTAATCTCAAGATACGTTTAGTTAAAGGACGAAAGGGTACATACAGGCGCGAATACAGTAGTGTACTTGTATGGGCATGTGTGAGGAAGGATAACGAAGATGTGTTAGGAAGGGCTTTTGAGTTCGAAGGGAGGGTTTGAGGGAGGAGGGGGACGTCCAAGAAACATGGAAGAAGCAAGTGGGGAGGAGGGGTGGGTTGAGGATGGAGGATGCATGAAATCGGGTGAATGGAAGGAAGGAGGAAAGGGCGGTTGCTGCGAATGTGAGGTGAATCCGACCACCCCTGATGACGGGGATAAAACGGATTTAAAGCTTTGGTTTAGTAGTAGTACAGGTTTCCCGTTACGATTCGCAAAACAATGGTCATCCGAATGAATTCAACAATTGCCTAGTTCAAAAGACGTTCCCAAAAAATCGAAACTGACATTTGTCTAACCGATTTCGTCTTGACATTCCAAATAGTCGATAGTGAAACGAATTAACAATGGTCATTCATTTTCGTCCGATGTTATGAATTTAGTCGGGTGCAAACAAGTTGCTCACCAAGGCAGTCTGCCCCAGTGAATCAGCAGCATTGACGGAATAAAGTACAGAATCACGTGCACTTTATTCCGTCAAGGCTGCTGATTCAATGGGAGAAGACTGCAGTGGTGCGCAAATTGTGGCTAACCAATAGTTAGTCCGATTCAAACGGCGATATAATGGGTATTTGGATTACGTCTTTGGTCACTTGGTTTTCACCATTAGTCTTCATTCGTCTCGATGGTGTTTTGGGGTGAATTCCTGAGTTCTCGTCTGTTGCACATTTGCGTGCATTCAACTCTATTTCCTTTCGAGCTGAGCACTTTAAACGAATCACATCGAGTACGATTTCTGTTAGCTATTATAGGTTTTCCCGGCCAATTTCGCAACTTACGTGTTCCATTTTATAAAAGGGACATTCGTTTTCGTGCGAAATTGAACGATGATGTATATTGTTATTTCAATTAAGCAAAACGTCATTCGATTTTGTTAAAGGAGCATTCGACCGCATAGAATGGTCGGCCAATTGCGTAACTAGCTCAATCGATTTCAATTGGATTAGCTTTGCGATTCAATTCATGTTTTCTATTTCGCCATTGAGATAACAAAAATGAAAAATGTTCTTTTGAATTAGCAGGGGAAAATCATTTCTTCCTTAGCATTTCGGCATTGAACAATATTATATGACTGATGCATAGATGTAATGGATTACCTGATGGTAGCCTTATTTAAAAAAAAAAGCAAAATGTATAGACCTTTCTGAAAAAAAGGATCATGATTAAAGATAAAAAGTATTCATTTGAAAGTTTTATACATAATCATCCTAATGAATGTAGCACAAAGATGCTCATAATTAAAACATGGAGGCCTGTAAAAGACATGATCAGTATCAATGCTGAGCATGATACATATAAAAAGGAAAATTAAGAAAGTGGGAGTGCAGGCGCGGATCCAGGGAGGGGGCGGAGGGGGCGCGCGCCTCCCGGTAATTCTGCAAATTCTTGCAAAATCAGCCCATTTTGAGCTAGTTTGGACCAGTTACAGCCTTTCAGCCCCCCGGTAATTTTGACGTTTTCAAATCCTGGATCCGCCCCTGGAGTGATATATATATATAATGAAAGGTGCAGATACCTACAGTGAGCTGAGTAAAGCAGAGAATGAAACGTTTAAATTTTTCATTGCAATATGAAACTCAGAAGCAACTTAACAGAGTGAAGTTATAGGCTTTAAAGAAATTTTTATTTGAAAATGTACATTCTAATTTGGCGATTCAAATAATCATGTGAATGAAATACCCGCCATCAAGACAAATGTTTAGTGTGTTCGAAATGTTTGAAAACACGTTTTAAATTGGTCCAGCCGTTTGGAAAAAAAAAATAATGTGGTCACTCGACCATTGGAGACGTTTTTGCTCAAAACATCAAAAGAAAACATTTCATGGGCATATGAGAAACATATGAAAACATTAAAAAAAAAAAATCTCAAGTTTGATGGAGTGAAGTGGGTGAAGAGGTCATATATCGGATTACCGACCTTTAATCTATTTTTTCAGTTACATTACTGTACATGACGAATTAAATTATATGCGTGTCTTGAAGATATGAAATTTCCTAAAATTTGTTTTGACATGTTTACCAAAATAGATATTTTACTGATTTTGTCGCTGTAGGTCTACTAAACGTAAACGTATATTGTAGGTCTATAACGTAACGTAGTTGAATGCATAATCGCCAATTAGAATAGCAATCCACGAAATTGAAAATCAACCGTACATTGTTTCGCACCGTTCTTGTGTACGTATAGCGAAAAAAGTTGATGATTTTCCGAAATAAATGCAAAATGGCGAAATTGAAAGCATAAAGACGAACTTGTATTGCCATCAGCTAACGGTTATGCTGTACAACGAAATTGATTGACTAAAAATGGAATAGAGTGTTCATAGTACAAAATTGTACTTGGGATTTAGACCGATAAGCCCAAAACGTGTGCGAAATTGATTGCCAAATTATTTTTTTTGGTTGATAAAAGTGCGAAATTGGCTGGGAAACCTATATTATACGATTATTGTCAAATATGGCAGCAGAAATGGTGTATTCGTCAACAAGACAAAAGATTGAAATTCTTGTTTTTTGAAAAAAAAAATATGTATAAATGCCAAATTATATAAAAGGCAAAAACCAAATGTATATTTGTGCAACTTGATGGCACCAAAAATCAAACTATTTGTATTTAAGCCAAACATTGACTGATTCCAATTATAAACGGTCCCAAAAAAATAAGTCCCCCTCTTGGATGACCAGACTTTGTCATGATAAAACTCACTTTGAGGGTTGATTTTCCGAAAATAAATTTATGTGTTACAGGAAACATTTCAATGTAATACAGTTCATCATTTGCTGAAATGTAATGCCTTTTTCTACCAGCAGCAGTTGTGTAAAAGTGAGGTTTCAAAACAGGCAAAAAAAGTTGCACTGGAACTGGGTGGCAACTTATTGCCACATAATGTGAAAGGAACCCTTTCATGTGCTAAACATTGAAATGCACTGCCAAATTATTAGCCTTGTAAGCCGATTACAAAATGCTTTTCGTAATGAGGAGGCAAGAAGTTATACAGGTTATGGGTCATGAAAGAAAAGATAATGACTGGATGTATTGATTTCAGGTGTGGGTCATGAAAGGAGCACTAAATTGAAATGAATGCTTAGGAATGAACTGATGATGATTGATGAATGGCAAATGTTGCAAGAAATCCTTCATGACACATTTGGCATGTGATTCCAAAAGAATTTCTATATAGATAGAGAGGCAAAAAACGTTACGTAATCTTGAGAAATTCATCGTCGATCTCGCTGTTTTGCCGACCAAAAAGAAAACCTAGAGTACCAAACAATGAAGCAATGGCTGCCTGATTTTCCACATAATGTGGGGTGCCGCTTGCATATACACTATCGGTAGTGATACAAATGCTGTAGTGTTAGAGGTGCAGTGTAATCATAGTATTGTACCTGGTCATTGGGCTCAGATACTCTTTTTTCTCATAATGCAATCGCGCTGAGGTGAAAAGATGGTTCTGAGGCGGTTTTATTAATCAAGACGACTGACGTGTCATTTCATTCGTTGTTTTTGTGGCAATGGGAGGGACAAAATTTAACCCACCCTAGCACCCAACATCCAACAAATGAATATTTTGGCGGATTGTGATAGAAGTGACATTTGTGTGTATACAAGCACCCAATCTAATAATTATTCCGTGCAATAGTCAAAATGTCAGCGCCCAGCACGGGACGATGTTTGAATGGGCTTCACCCCTTGGTGATGGCTCTTGCAATGGGTTGTTAAACTGAGTTAGAAAGAGCGAGATGCACTGCATTTCTGGAGGAAGGGGTCTTGTAAAAAGAGATTGCAGGAGAATGCATGGTGTGGTCAAGATTTGCCTCGTCAGGGGAGACCCCGCTGTACCACAGTACGGCAGGACATGTCCATCCATTAAATGGAAAATACCCGGCGCAAGATTACAGGTTAGTAATTAAACGTAAAGGAATAACATTTGATAATCATTTCATAAAAACAATTGAATTAGCCAAAATAATGTTGTTAATAAAAATAATGATGTCCCACTATTCTTCTTTTTCAACTAGTCAAATTAGAGGTCGTGTACACAGAAGCGAGGGCAACGGAAGCAATGTGTCTCCAGACAGGAATAGGCTCAATGAATATGGCCTAAATGCAAGGAGACCAGAAAAATTGAAGTTTGAATGATGGTCATCGACAAAGAAGGGAAAATGAATCCGTAGTTAATGAAAAAAGTTGATACATGGCGCTCAACTAAACTGAAGAAGACTTAAAGTAATGAACTTTGTGTAACACATGAATGTTGGCACTTAGAAGAAAGTTGAAAAGTGAAACGTTTTGTTGGTCTGTTTGAAAAACATCTTTTTAACAAATGAGTGTGTTAGAAAAAGGCATAAACCTTTCAACAAATGAGAACTGTATACATGGAAAAATGGTTCTGTAAACAATAAATTACTTGAGGCGTTGAACTATTAACCATCAAAGTGATTTTTCATGACAAAGTCTGGTCATCCCAGAGGGGGACTTATTGTTTGGGGACCGTTGATATATGTCTAACATTATAGTTGTGAACCGTAAAAGCTGTTTTATCATTTTGACATGAGCCAAAATTTAAAAACTAATTTAAACATAAATATATATAAGATAAAAATCCCGGGGTGGGGGGAGGGTTCTCAGAGTGTTTGTTGGTACCCATGCTCGTTCCAGGGGTCTGAAGGTGACCCCTAAGGGACCAATTTTCAGTGAAAACCATTACCCCTAACGGGACCCGTTTTTGGAGAGTTTTCAGTGAAAATATACCCCAAGGGACCAATTTGCAGTGAAATTATACCCCTTGCGGGACCTGTTCTCAATAAGGGAAATAAAAGACTATACCTTTAAATATCTAATATACAAGAAAATTACACAGTGTGGCTACTGCAAAGAAAAATTACACATATTGGGTTGATTGTTGAATATGTTTTAGGTTATTTTTGCCTATTTTTCATGAACCATGTCACATCACAACGATTTGTAAAACCCCTATGCGGGACCTAGACACTTGATTAATTGTTGACTTTTGATACCCTAAAGCTGTAGTCCCCATTTGCAGGCTATCCCTCTTTTTTTGGAACGAGCATGGGTACCCCCGACCAACACCCAAGAACCCCCCCCGGGATACAAATTTTAAATCTGGAATTTGATTTGTCCTTCCACAAACTTTTCCGATTTATTTAAATTCTGTAATTGAGAGTGCCACCCTCCCTGATGAGTGATACTTGCACTAACCAAATTCCGTCATATTCCTTCATTTTAATAGCCATTTTCAAATGTTAGGCCTTTTAACGCATGCATGATACCCCCCCAATGCAGGCCTATACGAACGACTTCGCATGATATTTTTATGAATCCTGATGACCCCAATGACGAACCGGTTGGCCATGTACAACAAAATTGTATGACTCGACACGAATTTGAATTAACACGGCGAACCGGTTTTTCGAACATGGCGAGTTAGAGTGCACCAGGGTTTGAAGTTGTTTGACCAAAGACTAATCGAGTTGGCAAATCTAGAGTTTCGATTTTTTGGGGGACGAATTTGGACAAACAATTGTTTGAATTCGGATTTTGCCAAAAATGCATCATCTCCTATTTTATTAATTATGTAAAATTTAGGAGGGTTATATTTTAGACATGTTAAATTATTTATCAACTATTACTGCATTTCTATTGGCTATAATTAAATTATATCAATTCCTATTATTTAATTCTGGGTAAGGAATCCTGACTCATTGATATTTAAATGTAATTAAATCAATTTCAATAAATTAAAAATTTATGTATTTTATTTGTTTTTCTTCATCCTGCTATATGTAAGAAAATTATTTTAAAATTAATAACTTGACGATGAACACAGCTAGCTCGAGAAAATTTTTATAATTAAGCATAAAGTGAAATGGAATTTTACAAAAAAACATGCCATATTTTCACATCAGAGGCCGCACTCAATTTTGTCTGAAGGTTTTGAGGCCTATAGCTTGTTTCTTCAAAAAAAAAAAAAAAAACCCTAAAAACACAACGTTACTAAAACCTCTACCTCCTAAAGAACACAAAATGTGGCAGACAAATTAATCAAACATTAGGGTAGTGAACTGGAAAGCCGAATGTTCAAAATTTTGTTTCCAAATTGAATTACGCCATGAAATTATGTGATTGGCGGTTGCCAGTTGCCATAATCAACAGCGTTAAAATGTCCCGGCTTCGTGTTCACTCTGCGTGCGTATTTTTTTTTTTCCCCTACATATGCCACTCAAGTTTCGTCCCAATAACGTGTTTGTATTACTTATATTTGTTCTAGTGATAAGCCAATCAAAGGCCTTTTTGCGGTTACCATGGCAACCATAAGCAACAACTGACATGGAGTTTTAAAATTTTGTGACATGGCCGTATTCTGAAAGGTAGTCTAACTTTAGACCTGGGTTTAAACGAGGGTTATTCCTACATGAGTGGACTTTTTTCCTGCGAAAATACTGCGAAAATAATGTCGCTAAAGGTTGAGAAATTCCTCATGGATATGGTAGGGCCGTTCCGGCCCGGCTATAAGAAATTTCATCACCGTTATAGCACATTTTTAGCGTAGCCTATGTTGGATGGAAAAAGTTCCCACTCATGTAGGGCTGACTGGTGTTTAACAACCCGATTTCTAAAGTTAGACTCCCTTTCAGAATGCCAGTCTGTCAAATATGTGGTAACCTATACCAACTAGTTAGGAAAAAGAAAATCATTTTGGAATTGGTGCATTGCAACCCTATACCTCCCCCTTAAAATCTTAAAATATTTCGTCTCCCATTTGTTTCTATTTAGTAGAGTGTTCACCAACAAACGCGACGACTTAGGAAAGGATTACCGAGGACAAGTCCAGACGTCTCTGGAAAATATGTCAAAAGTGAACAGAGCAATATCCTACATCACTTATACAAACCCGATAATTACCCAGGCACGACTTGGTTACATAATTACTTACTTACTGCCGTACCCCAGATCGAGCGATAGTCAACCGTGGTGCGTTACTACCGATTTGTCAGTTTTCTTGGGACTATTGTGACGTTGGGACCCAATGATGGTTGCAAATCGCAGTAATTAATGGTATAATCATTTGTAGGCCACATAAATCACACATTTCTCAAGTTGGTGGAACTAACCCAGCTATTAAGGCTGACTTAGAGATTTCCTTCCGCGGGGATCGCGTCAATTTTCTAAGAAATCGTGTTTTTTGCGTATAGGCCTTACATAATGCATATTCACACACTTATCTCTGTGTGAAAAGTCTAAGCTCAAATCGATGTCCTTCATATTGAAAAACGTGATTTTCAGGATCCAGATTTTTTGTCAGAGTATCATCTGGTCATAATATGCTAACATTAATGTTTATACTGTATCCAAAATTGAAAATGCCACTTTATCTAAGAACTATTGAAATTTAAGCATTTTAGTGACAATCTTAAGTTATACTTGGCTGCTTGTAATTAATACAGGAAAAAAATATTCAAAATTTCGAGTCATCCTTTAAAGATAAACACCCCATCCACCTACTCTTTTAACTGTAAAAGTCAGAGGAATGGATGCGATGAAAAGCGCTGGTCCTCATTCAATCAAACTGTCTTTGTTTCTTCAAGTTTTGTCAATTCTCAAATACTGGTGAAGTCATCTCTTATTGTAAAGTTGTAAATACTAAATGAATTCAAGACTAAGTGTTGTACTCACGGACATTTAGCCAGTTAACTTGAACTTCAGAATAATATCTTGTATTAATAATTGTCAGATTTACTCGGTAAAAAACATTTCGTTTTTCCTATATCTTCTATCAGTTTCTCAACTTTCCACATGAATATTAACAAGACAGTATCGTAAGCCACTACGTTACATTTTTGTGATTTTGTTTTTTTCAGAAACGTTAAAGGCCCATCATAGCGATAACACAAGGCACCAGCCAGGCGATGCCTGCCAATTAAAATATACTCCTCAGAAGAGAGGTAGATATCTGTTTAAGTTAACACTTAAAATATTGCATCAGTTAGGAAATATTGGGGTATTCCAGGGTTTCCATTGATTCAACCAGATTTTTGTCAAATCTTGGCAAGTGAGAGCGACAATAACTGAGGTGGATCAGGAGTCTCTCTACGAGTAGGATGCATCAGTAATACGAAAATTGGTCTAATACAATTCCCTAGCTGCTTGTCTTATTCTTATTTGTGTCCATACACTGTGGTTCTCAAATTGATCCAAGCATAGATGGGTACATCATCTGGCTGCTTCACTGAATTCCGCAAGGCCTTGTTTGTGCATTGTTGCTCCACGCAGCATTGGGCAAGCCAAGAGATTTCCATTGTCTGTGGTGCTGTTCCACACACCACAGGTATGTGTCCTGAGCTTCTCTTCCAGGTAGACTCGCTTTTGCAAGGAAACCTTAGATCGGCCAGTATTTCTGGTTCTCAAAATATCTGTTGAGGCATCGCCATTCAGCCCATGAGGAGTCAAGCTCCATGTGGGAGATGCTCACCAGGTTCAACCCAATATATGTTCTCTTGGTTGATGCAAGTCTTTCTTTTCCAATGCGACTCTCTCAGCTCCTTAGAGAGGTTGGAACTTTGCTTAAGGACTCTCTCTTGATTTAAGACCCTAATTCCCTAGCATATACTAAATGATCACCAAGCGAAACTACCATGTTCTGAGGAACAAAAGCTGAAAGAGCGTTCTATCTATTTCTTTGTGTCTGTTTCAAGCCTGGATAGATCATTCATTTTAACACTGCATTCCAATGAGGCCCACGGATTCCCATCCCTACTTGGGACAACCAGGTGTTTCATTACATTACAGGCATGATTCTCCAAGCACACCATGCATAGTCGTCAAACTTGGTTTGGTAGACACAACTATTGTACCCCTCTCTTTGCTTTTTAAGGGCAGGTCCTATTATAATCTGTTTTGTACCTCTTAAAGAAGCCAAGTTCCCCAAACGAGAATTATGAGGGATACCCATATCAGGAACAGCCTGTGTGCATCTTTTTGTCAGTTTGGGATGTGTAATGTGTTACTATCTACAAATATTGATGGGCTGTACACGGCCGGGCAATGAATTTCAAAGTTCTCAGAAAACCCATTTGATCTGGGATTTTATTACAAACATCCACCATGTGGATCAATATTCCTGGTGCCTTATATTAGGCAGAACTGGTATTAGGGGTGTTGAAATACTTTGGTTTTTTTTCAAAAAATTCGCTATTCCGAAATTGAAACATGGTCGCTGTTCAGAAAACAAAATACAGTGTTTCTTACTCCAAATTTCAAAAGAGGTTCACTATTTCGAATATTGAAAATGGTTCGCTGTTCAGGAACCAAATACAGTGTTCTCTACCCCAAATTTTCAAAGAGGTTCGATATTCCGAATATTGAAAAGGTGCGCTGTTCAGAAACCAAATACAGGTGCTCTACTACCAAATTTTCAAAGAGTTCGCTATTATGAATGTTGGTTTTTAACATTGGAGACACTGAAACAGGATGAATATATGGATAACCCTAACCCCGAACACCAGACCTAGACCTAACCCTAGCCTAATACTCTAATCTCTCACGGAGCAACCTGGGCAAACAAACAAAGCCTCAATGGAACCAGACCTACTATTTGTAACAGAGGTAGTCCCTGCACGTACCGCAGTTGGTTACAATCATAGGAACTAAGTTGAAACTAAAATTGATGGCATAGTCATATTTCACGGACCATACGTCATCACGGTATAAATCGCTATGGCCGAAGTATACAAACCTCTCTGCCGAATTGATCTTATAAATTGGCTCCTCAAATCAAGTGCAAAAATAGGGATATAACGAACCTCTTCTGAAATTTGGAATCTAGAGAACATGGCATCTTATTTTGGAATGCGAAACTTTTTGCTTATTGGAAGCGAACAGCCCTTTTTGAAATGCGATTATAGACCTATTTCATATTTCGAAAAAGAGGGACCCTTCCACAAATTCCGAATAACAAACTCATTCCACTTATCAGAATATGAAACCTTTATTAATATTTGGAATAGCGAACCCCCTGTTCGAAATAGAGAACCTGAATTCGGAAAAGGGGGGGTGCAAAGAAAATTACTTCCCTCGATCCTTAAAGGTGCTTGTCCGATTTATGTGTGTGTGTTTCTACACTTGATATAGAGCCTGGCACTTGCACATCACCCATCAAGTTTACCGTGGGAAACAAAACTTGCGGTTTTGATGGTACAGACGCATTAATGCATGTTGCAAAGCCATATTCAATACTGTGCTAAGATTGATTGGTTAACCACTAAAACGATGGTTTCTTGGTTATATCATGGGAATGAAATGGATTTGAGGGCCTCAAAGTCAGACGACAATGAGAAAAAATATGGCCTTTCATCTGATATACAAATCGATACTACTCGGGTAAATCAGGGGGTCCCAAAGGCGATCGGAACACGCACCTTAATTAATATCGAGGACAGTTAAACGATTATCAGTTGTTGGCAAAATTGTTTGGCAAATTTCAATTCCGAAGTTTTTCCACTAATTCTGAGGTATGAACATTTTTACAGGAAATTATGAGCCAACCAAATACAGTGTTCTCTACCCCAAATTTCAAAAGAGGTTCGCTATTCCGAATATTGAAAATGGTTCGCTGTTCAGAAACCAAATACAGTGTTCTCTACTCCAAATTTCAAAAGAGGTTCGCTATTCTGAATGTTGTTTTTTACATTGGAGCACTGAACAGGATGAATTATATGGATAACCCTAACCCCTAACCCCAGACCTAGACCTAAACCCTAGCCCTAACCCTAATTCCTCACGGACCAACCTGGGCAAACAAACAAAGCCTCAATGTAACCAGACCTACTATTTGTAACCAGAGGTAGTCCCTGCACGTACCGCAGTCTGGTTACAATCATAGGAACTAAGTTGAAACTAAAACTTGATGGCATAGTCATATTTCACGACCCATAACGTCATCACGGTATAAATCGCTATGGCGAAGTATACAAACCTCTCTGCCGAATTGATCTTATCATAAATTGGCTCCTTCAAATCAATTGCAAAAATCGGGATATAACGAACCTCTTCTGAAATTTGGAATCTAGAGAACATGGCATCTTATTTTGGAATCGCGAAACTTTTAGCTTATTCGGAAAGCGAACCCTTTTTTGAAATTCGGATTATCGACCCTTATTTCATATTTCGCAAAAGCGGACCCTTCCACAAATTCCGAATAACAAACTCATTCCAATTATCAGAATATTAAACCTTTATTAATATTTGGAATAGCGAACCCCCTTTTCGAAATAGAGAACCTGAATTCGGAAAAGGGGGGTGCAAAGAAAATTACTTCCCTCGATCCTTAAAGGTGCTTGTTCCGATTTATGTGTGTTGTGTTCTCCACTTGATATGAGAGCCTGGCACTTGCACATACACCCCATCAAGTACCGTGGGAAACAAACTTGCGGTTTTGATGGTAGACGCATTAATGCATGTTGCAAAGCCCTATTCAATACTGTGCTAATATTGATGGTTAACCACTAAAACGATGGTTTCTTTGTTTATATCTTGGGAATGAAATGGATTTGAGGGCTCAAATTTCAGGACGACAATGAGAAAAATATGGCCTTTCATCTGATATCAAAATCGATACTACTTCCGGGTAAATCAGGGGGGTCCCAAAGGCGATCGGAACACGCACCTTTAATTTAATATCGAGACAAGTTAAACGATTATCATTTGTTTGGCAAATTTGTTTGGCAAATTTTCAATTCCGAAGTTTTCAATAATTCTGAGTATTGACATTTTTACAGGAAATATGCAGCCAACAAAGACGTGGGGAGAAGTATGGTGATCATGAGAATGTAGAGCAGCTACGAACTTGCTTAAAATTTAGAGCCTCTGGTCTAGAGTTGCAACCAGCTAAAGCAATAACAGCACATTTTTTAAAGAGTGCCCACAATTTTCAAAATTCGAAATTTTGGTAATTGTCTAATCAACTATACTTGCGAGTGGTAATGCTAAAAAATGCGCATTTTTCAAAAAAGAATAGTCCCGGAATAGTGCCACCTCATGAAATGACCTCTAACTCAACTTGCCTGAAATGACGGAACAACTAATGAATGAGTGCAGATGTGTACATGGCTAGTGTTCCTCACACACTTTTTCTACTTTTTAAAATATGTTATTCTCTAATGCATAGTGAGTATCATGGGACACAAATTATTTCGGTTGATATTTTTTTCTGGGTCAAAATGCAAAATTTAGAGATGTTACAATTTAACTCCCACAACCCAGTTTGCAATATCTTTTTAGGGCTGATAATGGCATCCTCGAATTCCCCCCAAAAAACAAACAAACAAACGGATGGATGGATGGTCTTTAAATAAATATTATATAACTGTAAAAAATTAAATATAATTTAAGATGTTAACTTATATAGCTTTATATAGATCAATTTTAAGTGTTTGCATTAATGAAACCAATCGAGATCAACTATAAGTTTAAAGATTAAATTGATTGAATGAAAACTGAAATCTGACTGCTGTGCATGATTTGTGTTTTTACTTTTCAACATAATAGGAAATATTTACGTGTAAATTTTCCCTGCATTATTAGTAACATCTCAATATCACTTAGGTTTTATATTTATGATACATCTGCACGTTCCTATTGGTTATTGGTACTTGGTTGTCTGCTATTGGTTATGTTTTTTTTCACTAATTTTATGCGGATGGCATATAGGTAGGTCTACAAACTATATTCTCCATTCCGTCCGACTGTGCTTTCCCCCTACAAAGTGCGCTCTCCCCAGACTCCCACTGTTAAAACTGTTTTAGCGAGTAAACGCTTTTCTAAATACATTCTTGCCTTCACTTTTTAAACACTCATGTTCAGATGTTAATCGTTGTGTATCAAATACAGTGGGAGTAAAAAAAAAAAAAAAAAAAAAAAAAAAAAAACTTATACTTACTTACAAGACAGTATACCTGTTCAGATTATAAATGACCGAAGGTTGGACAAAAGTGATATCTTTGGACAACTGGCAAATATATACCTGAAGACAGTACATCCTTACTTTTGATCATCATCCCTGCCCATCCCAGCACCAAAGATCGCTCTTCAGAAAACGTACTATAAACTACACAAAGTATGGCATACTTTTTAAGATTATTAAACTCTTAGTTTTTTACCCAAGGATAGCCTGTGAGCTGTTTTGATAGTGTTCCTCACACACTTTTTCTACTTTTTAAAATATGTTATTCTCTAATGCATAGTGAGTATCATGGGACACAAATTATTTCGGTTGATATTTTTTTCTGGGTCAAAATGCAAAATTTAGAGAGGTTACAATTTAACTCCCACAACCCAGTTTGCAATATCTTTTTAGGGCTGATAATGGCATCCTCGAATTCCCCCCAAAAAACAAACAAACAAACGGATGGATGGTCTTCAAATAAATATTATATAACTGTAAAAAATTAAATATAATTTAAGATGTAAACTTATATAGCTTTATGTAGATCAATTTTAAGTGTTTGCATTAATGAAACCAATCGAGATCAACTATAAGTTTAAAGATTAAATTGATTGAATGAAAACTGAAATCTGACTGCTGTGCATGTTTTTACTTTTCAACATAATAGGAAATATTTACGTGTAAATTTTCCCTGCATTATTAGTAACATCTCAATATCACTTAGGTTTTATATTTATGATACATCTGCACGTTCCTATCTTAAATTTGAAGACTGGAGTTGGTTATTGGTACTTGGTTGTCTGCTATTGGTTATGTTTTTTTTTTCACTAATTTTATGCGGATGGCATATAGGTAGGTCTACAAACTATATTCTCCATTCCGTCCGACTGTGCTTTCCCCCTACAAAGTGCGCTCTCCCCAGACTTTCCATATTCCCGCTGTTAAAACTGTTTTAGCGAGTAAACGCTTTTCTAAATACATTCTTGCCTTCACTTTGTAAACAGTCATGTTCAGATGTTAATCGTTGTGTATTAAATACAGTGGGAGTAAAAAAAAAAGAAAATGACCCTGACTGTGCCCGCAATTTTGAAGTTTAAAATATAATATATGTGATATCATCGGAAAGCCTATTTCATTATCTTTAATTTGCTTTAAAGATAATTCCAATTGGTTAAGCATAAGCTACATTTCCCCCTATCCACGGATCCCCATTTGAATGTACGGCGGCACATGACTCCCCAAAATGATGATACGGGTATGTCTATGTTTATGTCAAACAAAGTGGTATCTTAATATAAGCCAGTGATAGTGGTAAGTTTTATATGAAACACATTTTGGTCTACAAATATAGACAATACTTTAAACCTCAAAAGGTTGTCATTGATGTTTGTTCCTTCATATCGTATGAATCATTCAACTCCTCCAGAAACTGATACATGTATCAAGTTACTTTATTTTTCAAATGATCGTTATGAGTGATGAGGACGTAAAAGCGTTAAGAGGGCATTGATGATAAATTGTTACTGAATTTTATGAAGTTAAGTAGCATCACACTGCCATCAATAATGCCAGATTTTCTTCTGGACACTCATTTCCTTCCCAGAAATGGTACTCATATTACTCATGTTCACATTGATTCACTCTCTAATTTCTAGCTAATTAATATGTATTAGTTCTCAGAGACCCTACTTTGCATTTTTAGGAATAACGTGTATCATAGCACAAGCTTTTGAATATATGTTAAGAATTGATAACACTTTAAAACCCTGAAATACAACACCATGTTATATTTTTTCAAGATTAAAGGTATTATTTTAAAACCTAGGTGTGTCTTTATCAGCTTAGATACAACATTCTTAAAGAGACATGAGGAGATTTGCAGAGAGAAGCGCCCCCAATTTTTTTCGAACCCGGGTTTTTTGCATATTTGGAATGCTTTCCAATGTATTAGATCACACCTGAAGTGAGTAAGCCAAATACGCCGTCTTTATGTAATAATATAATGATTTAGTACTTTCTGTCGTGCACGACAGAAAGTCAAAGCACGGTGTTCTATGGGGACAATTACGATAGTCAGGCAAGTTCAAAACAAGGTTTGCTGTTTTCTTTTGTACTTGTATGTCCAATAAACCTTCGGAACGTTCTTGGTAGGTGGTCTACAATCGATCCTGTGCAATTTGAGAGAAATTCGTATCCTAAAAAAATCTCCTCCTGTCACTTTAAATAGATTAATTTGAGGTAATCTTAAGTGCAATTCTAACAATCATTGTACGGCTTTGAAAATATGGGATTGCCATCATCCAGGAAAAAAACAAAATATAACAATACCAAGAAACAACCAAACTGTAGAATACAACATTCAGCACTGTGTATAGAACTATATCAAAATGATTGAAACCAATGACTTGTTATTTTTGCAGAATTGTTTTCATGCTGTTACGTACCTGTTTATGTCCATTTTTTTAAATATATGAAATTATGGTAGTTTTTATCTTGTAAGAATTTTAGGTCATGAAGATTGTACATTCTGTTCAGAAGTTACTTGCATTGAAGGAAATGTAGATATTGTTTGAGAGCACCTAAATATTTTCCCGGGAATATTTTAAGCAGTGAACTTTCTCAACTTGTGTGAGTAAACCATGATTATGTTGATGTTATTTTGAATGACAATAGCTCCTTCATTTCTTCCTTTTCGAATAAATGATGAACAAGGCGACTCGATTTACGCATGCGTAAAATATGTCCCCCCCTCCGAAATCGCAATCACTAACATGCGATAAATCCACTACAACACCCCCCCCTCCCCAAAACCAGCAACACCTGACCCCATCCATCCCCAACAACCCTGCAAAACCCCACCCCTCCCCAACCCCACCCTCAACACCCTGCAACCACCCCCCCCCACCCCCCTCCCCAACACCTCGGCCGCCTCCCCAACACCCCACCACCCTCCCCAACCCCCTCCCCCCCTTCCCCACCACTCTTACTCTGCCACACCCACCCCACCACCAACCCCCGCCCATCCCTCCCTACCTCCTTCCCCCCAACCCCCACCCCCTCCCTATGTCATAGTAGTCTCATGTAGCGAAGGAAGTTTGCCTATCCAATTTACCGTTTCAGAGATACAGCAATTACGCATATTTAATTATCTCATTTGCATGCCTAAGCTGCTGGCCGCTATATCACATACTTTCAAATTGCAATAAAGATGTGCCCCCATGATACGCTTTCATGCACGCAGGAAATTTTTGAGTATCCACATGTAGAGTGTCCAAAAATAATTAGCAATGTACGCTGATTGTTTGCATAGTAATTAGCTCATTTGCTACTCAATTCTGCCACAAATAACGCCCCAACTGTATCAGTCGAAAACTCTTCAGAGTCCCGCTTTCCTTCCACCAGAGTGACACCATCATTATATGCCTTACGAACTCCAGAAACCCTTGTAAAAACAGGCCTTGCAGGAACATTTTCATAAATTATGCAAATAGTTAATCACTGCATTAGCATATTTTACAACCCAAAATCTATCAGTTCAAGAACTCACCCACCCGCTTCTTTCCACCAAATTACAGCAATGTCGCCCTTACGGAACTCCGATAAATCGTAACAAAACCTGGTTTAACATTTTAATCACAGACTGACGAACGGACGGACGGAGACGGACGAACGTACAAACGGACGGACGCTGCTCATTTAATAGTCCTCCCCGTTCCGAACTTGTTCGGCGGGGACAACAAATACGGTCAAAGTTAATTGAACACGCACTAGAGAAGCTCATATTTATTTATATGTGAATGAGGATAAGTATTTGGTGCTTACGTCATAAAAACATAGTATAATAGAGAGGTGGTTAACACCTGAAATAGTTTTTCAATTCAACGCACAGACAAAATATAACAATGGTCCTGCACGTTCCGAAGAAAAGGCATCTGTAAAGTGTTTTTCTCCACCTCATACCGGGCTGGTGATTGAATACCTTTAGCACCCATAGTTTGCTGAAAAGCCTGTGTAATCCATTGTCAACTGTCTGGGGCAATTAAACTGAAGTGACATTATAAAGGAGGATGGCCCGAATTAAGAATATGACAATTTTCGTATTGATTGGCCTTCAACCCAAACTCATCTGCGAAGTTTTGCTCCGTTATTTCAAAAAAAATCCGTTGATGTGAGAGCTAAAAACGTGATTTTGTAGCCCCAAGAGTACTGTGTAAATTAATATTGGTCGAGCAAAAAGGGGCACATTTTCACTCATAACTTCCAAACCAACATCCTTTATCCCTAAGAATTTCACAGGGTAAATGAAGAAAATAGTAGCTTTCTCTGATACCAAAATTTTGGCCACTTCCGGTAAATCTGACTTCTGGGGACGAGGCTATTAGCTATCGGCCATGGACCTTTAATTGTCAAAAAAGGCAAGTGCAGTTTATTGTTGGGAACGACGGTTATATGATTTTAAAAATACTTCCATTATGAATTTACACCTTGTTCCCCTAGCCTTCTCCGACGGGGACAACATAAACAACAGCATATAAGGACATGCCCAATAGTTTCCCCCCTATAGTCTACGGATTGCTAGAGGCTTTCCTTAAAGGGTTGACTTGTTTCTTTCTTCTGTTCGTTCAAATACTATACAGTTTGACCCCTGGATCTTGACCCCACCTTGATCCCAAACTGTTTTAGCTGTATTCACCACGGGTGTCCAGGCTACATGAGATTCCATCAGAGTATATGAATACAGTGTCCATGTGTGCTGACCATTTTGCAGCAATAACACAAATGATCTTAGACCACACACCTGTTGGGGTAACATAAGCAACAATACCCAATGATTCTTTTGTGTGAATACCAATAAAATCCATCCAAGTATAAATGGATACAGACCAATCATGTACAGGATTAACATGGATTAATTTTTTCTTGCACATACATAAATCTGGACAGCTACAAGCTGCTCATTTTATAACCCATTCTGAAATACCTCTGCCCAGAACATTTAACACAACACATAATATCATATATTGAGAGTGGTTTGGTTATTACTGTTCAATTACATTCATACTTGTTTATACTTCTTTGGGAGAGCATCGATATAAAATTACAACAAAAATAAGGTAGAAATGAAATACTAAAATAGCAACTTGAACTCTCAATCATCCTAAAAGAGCCACAGGTTTGATATCCATGTTTTTTCTTCCAAACCTAACCCCTGAAGCTCTCACCCTAACTCTGATTCTAATCCTCAACTCTGATCCTAATCCTCAACTAAATCCTAATCCGTAGCTTGCAAAGTTGAGATACCGTCAAACAACTGTTCTCCTGGAGCCACCATGTTTCCTTTTCATCGGGCAGATATTCAATATTATCTTATTCAATGGTCATTACAAGAACCTATTCAATGGTCATTCTGTCGTGCAATATTGCAAGAACCTATTCAATGTTCATTCCTCCATGTAATATCTCAAGAACCTATTCAATGGTCATTCTTCTGTAATATTTCAAGAACCTAATCAGTGGTCATTCCTCAATGTAATATTGCAAGAACCTATTCAGTGGTCATTCCTCTGTGCAATATTGCAAGAACCTATTCATTGGTCATTCCTCCTTGTGTCATTCCGCCATGCAATATTGCAAAAATCTATTCAATGGTCATTCCTCCATGTAATATTGCAAGAACCTATTCATGCAATAGTCATTGCTCTGTGTAATATTGCAAGAACCTATTCAATGATCATTCCTCCATATAATATTGCAAGAACCTATTCAATGATCATTCCTCCATATAATATTGCTAGAACCTATTCAATGATCATTCCTCCATGTAATATTTTGTAAGAACCTATTCATACAATAGTCATTCCTCTGTGTAATATTGCGAGAACCTATTCACTGGTCATTTCTCCATGTAATATTGCAATTAAGAACCTATTCATTGGTAATTTTTCCATTTAATATACCAAGAATCTATTTAGTGGTCATTCCGCCATGTAATACCACAAGAACCTACTTAATGGTCACTCCTTTATTAATCCTTATTTGGAATAGATTGATAAACTTGTACATCAATTTACAGTCTAAATTTTACCTAGCAGTCATAAATAAATAAAAATATAAAGACTAGAATGAGATTCAAACCCACAATGTACAGATTATAAGACCAAATATTCATCCTTGTCTACCCGGAGAACTAAGTAGTAAAATTTTCAGAAGAAACCGTCCTTATTGTGTTCCAGGAGAACATCGGGAAGACGAAGGAGTAAAGTCTGTTCACCCCGCAATAATATATTGAACAAAACTCACTGGCACAAGATGGGGTGCTCGCCCACATACCCTAAGATCGATGGGAATTGCCCTGTGCTACTCACGTGCAGAGTATGCTTGCCCTGTATGGGAAAGATCAACCCATGCCACAAAAGCTTGATTCAGCATTAAATGCCTCCTGCCAACTTATCACAGGATGCCTCCGTCCAACACCAACAGAAACTTATACATCCTAGCAGGAATTGCTCCCCCAGACATCAGTCGTAGTGTAGCCAGCATGTAAGAGCGTAGCTGCCTAGCATCTAATGCGAAGCACCCTATGTCTGGACAGATACCTGCTGCCAACCGCCTTAAATCCAGAGAGAATTTCTTAAGCAAAATCCAACCTCTTGAAACAGTCTCTAAGGAGCTTAAAAAAGAGTCACCTTGTGGAAAGAAAGAAATACTTGCGATCAACCAAGTAACATGTATTGGTATTGAAAGTGGTGAGCATCTCCCACCTGGAGCTGACTTCTCATGGCCTGAATGGCGATGCCTCAACAGATTGAGAACGAGAATTGGCCGATCTAAGGTTACCTTGCAGAAGTGGGGCTACCTGGAAGCAGATCAGGACACTGCCTGCGGTTGTAGAACAGCACCACAGACACTGGAACATCTCTTGGTCTGTCCACTGCTGGAGCAACAATGCACAAACAAGGACCTTGCAGAATTCAGTGAAGCAGTCCAGACGTTGTAACCATCTCTGGCTGGATCATATTTGAGAACCACAGTGTTTGGATACGATAAGGAGAACAGTTGGTTGACCCTATCTCAATTTTGCCATTAAACTCTAATCTTAACCCTCAACTGCCCTAACCCTTGCTTCTAACTAATCCTAAGCATCAACTTTACACCTAACCCATGACTCTAATCCTAATCTTTAACTAATCCTAACCCAAGTGGAAAAAACAAAAACAAAACATTGTAGTCCTCTCAAATGAAAACCCTGCAATACCTAATACTTAATTAACAGTAACATTTAATCAGGGGTTCTTATGCATATCTTATGCATAAGAATTTTGGAAGTATAATTAAACACAAGAGTAAGACAATCATCTTTACAGGTTCAGTTTTTGAAATTGAAGTTATGCATGTGTTGTGTGTGGTGTGTGTGTGTGTGTGTGTGTGTGTGTTGTGTGTGTGTGTGTGTGTGTGTGCGTGCATGTGTGTGTATGTAGTTGTATGACTTCCAAACACCTAACACGAAGACATTCTTTTTAAAAAGGTCCTCGAAAAGGAAATCTTTTGTCCTTGGTAGTTTAACAGTACAGTTTATTCCATTTTAACAAAAGGTAGTTCTTTTGATGTAATCAGTAGTATACCATACCAAAAATGTGTGTGTGTGTGTGTGTTTGTTGCATACATATGCATGGATGCATGCAGGTACATGCATTTCTATGTGTATTTCTGTGTGAGATGCATATGTATCTGTATGTGTATTTCTGTGTGAGTATAATTAAAGGGCCACAATGGCCAAAAAAAATATTCAGACATAATGAAATAGACCCTTACTGAAATCACTTCCACAAATTGGAAAACAATTTAGGTGTTTACATTCCATAAAAAAACAGAAACAGCAAGAGGTGGTGGCAGTTCGTGGCAATTCCTGCCACGGAAAATCAATGTGTTGACATCCCTTCCAGAATTTAGAGTATCTAGAATGTTTTGTGACACAATTCAAAAGCATTCAGATTGGGATTCAGACACTGTACTTCAGGTTTGTATTAAGATATTGATCTGACAAGTGAAAGGTGACTTAGCCGGGATTAGCAATATACAATAGTAATGGTCTGTAAGCTAATAACTGCATGCTTTTCAAGTCTGATAAAATGCTGGCAGTAATGTCAGCATCCTTGGTTGAGAATTAAGTGAAGCTTACAAGGAAAATAATATTAGTTCCTTTTCCCTTTTTTACAGAATAAAATGCCCAAATTATTTTTAAATTTGTGGAAGTGATTTCAGTAAGGGTCTATTTCATTATGTCTGATTTTTTTTGCCAATGTGGCCCTTTAAGTTGTGTACATACTTTATTAGAGTACATTTGCATATATGCATGTGTTCCTATAGATTTGGATAAATGTAAACACAAATGCAAGTAATGTGTGGATACATGTTACTCACACATCCAAATCTACAGGAACACATAGACAAGCACACACATGCAAGTAACATGTGGGTGCATAATTTTAAAATATATTGGCATTAAACTGATAATATCTTAAATGATCCTCATTCAAATGATTACATGTAAGATCAAAATGTTTCCAACATGGCTACTTAAAGATGGCATTCCTATAGAATTTGAGCTCCTTAATGCTTTCCTTGATATCATCTAAGGCTCGGTGGGCTGCCCTCTTATCAGGTGCAGCTTTGAAGTCCTCTGGATACCATCGTCTGAGGAGAAATAAAAAAGAAAGTTGAGTATTAATGTCTTCTTTATAGTGATAGCTCCAATCACTTCTGTAACCAGGCCAATTCTGGTTGGAGTTTTAGGGAAAATCCTCAAAAACAAACTGGGGATTTAGTGATAGATAATAAGCACAGCTGTTTGAAAGTCTCATTTACAGTGTATTATGACATAACCCATTTAAATCAAAAAAATATCGATGGCAACACAGTTTTTTTTACAACTGATTTGTACTATTTAGTCGGTTAACTACATCCGGTGTAAATTTTATGATTTTTCCTAAAAATCTAGTTCATCGCGTCTTTCTATGGAGAATGAGCACACAGAGGGTACTATAGCATACAAATCATGACTATTGTAGGCCTATATGGCAAGATTCCTGCAATGGAATTTTCTGATTTTTGCAGAGATAATATCTCTTGCATGTCTCTATTGATATCAGTTGTCAAAATTGTGTCACCACTGCTTAAAATTGTTCTAAAAATATCATTGGGCAGGTGGCAAAGTTATGCTAAAAAAGGCCACATTTTGCCAGCAGTCTTGACAAATATTTTTTGTTCAAGAGACCAGATATCACCATCTTAAGGGGGGGGTATGGGGTCTGAATATGATAAAAAATTGTTCTAATCCAGAAAATGAGATAATGCAATGGCTAAATTGTGTAGACTGTAATCTACAAAATGCTTTTTATTCAATCGCAATCGGACATTCGGTTCCCGAGATATGGCTGATCAAAGTCAAGTAGTGTACGCGAAATTTGCCAAAAATGCATCATCTCCTATATTTTATCATGTGAAAAATTTCAAGGGGTTATATTTAAGATATTTTAAAAGATATTATTTATGAACTATTAACACAAAAAAAAAAAAAAAAAAAATTTACAACTGATTTGTACTATTTAGTCGGTTAACTACATCCGGTGTAAATTTTATGATTTTTCCAGGGGGGGAAGGTCATATAATCTTTGGCAACTTCTGTGCAAACAGAGTAATTGAGTCGGCAACTTAACTAGGAACAAATGTAAAACGCATGCGCGAACCGGGAATTTCAAGATACCGGAAGTGGAGCTTTAGAAACGTAAACACAGTGCGAAAAAGCAACCGAGTTGACCGACAAAATCTTAAATTATTATTTTTCTAAGCACGATCGAACTAAAAGGTTTGTGAAAACATAAATGTATATGTTATGGCTGTTGGCACACGTTTTTATTCTGCGTGAATTGGTTGGAGAGAAAAATAATGAGTAATTTTGTACCACACTGTACAGCCGAAAAATACACCGAAAAAAACGCAAAAAATTCACGATGAAAATTGAGCCGAAAATAACACCAGTCTCAGCCATTTTTGAAATTCCGGTCTTCAAAATATTCGTGAACAATTGTGAACGTGTACTTTTACAAAATCCTGATGCCCCGGTGGTCTCCATTTCTTAAAAGGAAGTTCTGGACCAAAATCTGACAATGGGTGATTCTGCCAGATAGAGCCAAATGTACAGTATCATGTGTACGTGCACTACAGTGTGGTTGCACATGCATGCTATCTACTGCTGATGATCTGACTGATGAAGTTATATGGGTATGTTATGTTCGGAGTTTTTCAATTTCTTCGTCCAGAACTAAGTAACCTTATTTTATCAGCCCATGAGGATGATACACCCAATTGGTCTAGATTAGCATCAGGCTACCTGTATTTTGTATTTGGAACTTCTAAACCATATCCAATCTCAAGTTTGAAGGTGACTGTCTCTACTTCTGCTGCCTTTACAGGGTCCCCTTTTTTGAAGTCCTGCACCCCCCCAAATCTTGCGTATGGCCCTGCATGGACCCCAAACATCTTTTCCTATAGTAACTCTACTTTTCCTATAGTAAAGGCTGACTCAGAGATTACAGTATCCTATGGCACTGTTATACATGTACGGTGCACATAAATGTTTACTGCATCAAAACGAAAAATCTGATTCATCTCAAATTTTGGCATTTGAGCATTCTAGGTGACTATCTTTAGTTCTAGTTGGCTATTTGTAATTAATATATTAAAAAAAATTATATTCTGAAATCTCTGAGTCAGACTTTAAAGAGACATGAGGACATTTCAGAAATCACCCCCAATTTTTTTCAAACCCTGTTTTTTTTGGGGGGAATGCTTACCAATATATTAGATCACACCTTAAAGGGGCATTTCGTGATCCACAGCCTCGTCCCCCGACTTACCTAAAAAAATTGAGATATATCATCTGAACCGTTAGCCTTAGTAATCCATGTGTGCTCAATTTTACGTGCAAATTCGGTATCATCTGTAAGAAATTCACAATTTTGTATTTTCTGTCTGTAACCGGACAGAAATTACAGCACAGTAGCCTATGGGACCGTGGGAACGGAGCAATCGCTCATAACACAAAACCGCAAGATCGGGAGCAGCTCAAATTTTGAGAATAAGCGTTTCTCAAGGATATCTAGTGATCAATGAATAAAACAGAATGTGCTAAAATCACGAAATGCACCTTTAAGTGAATAAGCCGAATAGGCCATCTTTATGTAATGAGATGATGATTTAGTAATTTCTGTCGTGCATGACAGAAATTCAAAGCATGGTTTTCCTATAGGGAGGATTACGATAGCAGGCAAGTTCAAAACAAGGTTTTTAGTTTTCTTTTGTACTTGTTTGTCCAATAAACTTTTGAGAGAAATTTGTATCCTAAAAAAAATCTCCTACTTTCACTTAAAATTTTCCCATTTTTTTTTTTTGATGATAGAGTAATAAATACAGTATTTGCCTCGATTTGCCCAGGGCATAAAGTTAGCTGCTTGGGCACTTAGTGTTAAACAATTTCTGCACATTTTGTTAAAGGCTGACTCAGAGATTTCCCGATGAGACGCACTCAATTTTCAAACAAATTGCGTTTTTGTACATAATGCATGTCCATGCACTAAACACTGTGTGAAATAATTAAACTCATATTGAAGTCTTTTTTTATAGAAAATCACAAAATTCTGGATCCGGAATTATTTTTGTTACACACGGTATCCTATGGCACTGATATACTTGTATAAATGAAAACTGCATGAAAACGGAAAGTCATCACTTACCTTGGAATTAAGCATTATAGGTAACTATCTGTAGTTCTAGATGACTGTTTTCAAGTACTACACAACAAAATTATATTTTGAAATCTCAAAACAGCCTTTAAGGATTCTAATTTTGCTATATGAGTAAAATCTGCATTCATGTGGATTTTTTTGTGTCAAATTTCCCATGTCAAAATTGATGGGTGGGCACCGTTTTAATAATAATCAGCTTTTATAATAGTGCTTTATCACCAAAAGCAGCCTATAAGTGATGTTGCCTATACTTATGCTGCCATCAAGAAGTATTCACTTCTAATCAGTTTGGCTTCAATTAGCCAATAGGTTTGGGGTTAGTAGAACTTTCTATGAAAACTTGAAAACACAGAGGTCTCAGAAAGATATTGTGGACTGCATTACTAGGTGCCTCCTGCAATTTCTTGCAGGCGACACAAAAATGAAAGTACAAATCTATAATCACGCATAAACCCATCGGATTGTCTTTAGTAATATGATTCTGTACTATGCATGTGATATAGTATTTTTGTGTGATGTGGCGTTAAAATGTTTTTTTCTTTTTCTTCCTAGCAAATGAAGGAAAACCAGGAATTTATTGTTGGAAAATGAGTTTATGTATATAGATATGTCACTTTAAAGGAAGTACAATTGAAGCACTGGTGCACTTGTAGAGGTTTCCTTTGAACCACCCCTGGGGTTGTAGCTAGTACATTTTTAGTATAAATTGTCAATTTTGACATAAAATGCTTCAAATTTTGCCATTTTGTGGCTCTTTGACTTGGTGGGCTCTAGAGTTAAAATTGGTCGACCGTTGAAAGTTGGTGGGCTCTGAACGATGTGGTGGGCTCTGCCGCCCACTGTTGTAGCTACATAACGGCCTTTAAACTTGAGACTGAACATATCAGGCGCGGATCTAGGGGCGGGCGAGGGGGGCGAGCGCCACCCGGTAATACTGCAAAATCTTGCAAAATCAGCCCATTTTGGACAAGTTTCAGCCTTTACCCCCCGGTAATGTTGATGTTTGGTCAAATCCTGGATCCGCCCTGCATATGATAACATATCTGAAAATAGGCTGCATACTACAGTGCAGTGTTATCTGGGTTCACAGAGCTAGCTACCCAGCAGCTAGTATGCGTGCCTGTACTCACTGGTCGAGCCCATTTAATGAATCATTGCAGTGTTAGACTTACTTGGGAAAACATTTAAAAAAATGCGACAGTGAGGCTTGTTTTGCACAACTCAGTAGCCTGAAAAAAGCAAAGTAGCCACTAGCCTAGCTCCGGGGAGACCAGGGGGGGTTCTTCACATTAGGAGGTAGTGGGTATGTGTGCCTATAAGACCCTCACCTTTCCGGCTCTTTTTCAGTTCAGTGGCCCCCATTTTATGACCAGTCAGTTCCAGAGACCTACTTTTCATGTATAAATCCATATTCTACCCAATTTTCTTCAAACATGCCTCAAAAAGTAGCTGCGAAAGTGAGGAAAATTGCAGCTCTGGAGCTTCAATTTTGCCCTGAAATCGTTTTGGCAGCACATACCTTTCCAAAAAAAGGTGTTGAGACCCCCCCCCCCCGGGGGGGCCTAGCTATGCTAATTAGCTAGACCAGGTAGTACTATAAGCCTTATATGGTATATAGTCAACTGAGCTTTCAGATGGAAGGAATAATTGAAAAAAATTTCGAACTTCATACCTTCATGACTTCATCATTTTGATCATCAACAAAGTATATGCGCCATGGCCTTGCCACGGCCCACGTTAGCCATGCGAGCTATGTATGCCCAGAAACACCCATTGTCAGATTTTTGTCCAGAACTTCCTTTTAAACGAAATGCAGACCACCGGGCATCAGATTGTGAAAAGGTACCTATCATAATTGTTCATGACTATTTTTAAGACCGGAATTTCAAAAAGGCTGAGACTGGGGTTATTTTCGGCTCAATTTTCATCGGGAATTTTTTGCCGTTTTTTTCGGTGTATTTTCGGCTGAACAGTTTTGGTACAAAATTACTCATTATTTTTCGCTCCAACCAATTCACGCAGATTAAAAACGTTGCCAACAGCCATAACATTCATTTATGTTTTCACAAAACTTGTAGTAGGATCGTGTTAGAAAAAATTAAAGTTTTAAGATTTGTCGGTCAAATGGTTGCCTTTGGCACGTGTTTACAGTTCTAAAGCTCCATTCAGGTATCTGAAAAATTCCCGGTTTCGCGGGCATGCGTTGTGGCGTTTGTTTCAAGTTAAGGGGGCACAGTTTACCAATCCACTCCAGTTTGGTTGTTGTAATGGTAAGTTAGTTCCGAAAAAACAGGGCCTGATTCGTGATATTTGTGGTGTACTGTGCGAATCAGTTTTCCGTGAGGGGTAAGCATGTATATCAAAATGAGGAGCCGCATAGCAAGTACATACTCTTCATAATAGAAAAATAGTGACTTTCGATTCATGTGATAAATAGCCCGGGAAGAATACCCTGGTCGGAACCGGTTGTATGAGGCGTCGTGACAGCCGAAAATAGCGGTGGCGCTTTTCACATGCTCTTATCGTAAAAGTTAATCGGAGGCGTAAGGTGAATGAAGCTTATAGGGCAAGTGTCATGTCTTCTCATGCGATTCCTGTCATTGAAAATAATCAAAATGGTTTACGTTTGGTGGAAACGAGAGTTTCTTACTCACATTTTTACTGCTGTTCAATGGGGCAATTATTGGTACTGTGCCCCCTTCGAACACGGACGTGCATAGACTACATGGCCCGGGTTTTCGAGTGAAACATGCGTAGTTCCATTTGGAGATAAAAGTGCGTTAAAGTTTGAATTAGGACATAGGGCTATGCTCGTCGTTTTAGAGTCCTGGTCATTTTGAGTACATTGTGAAAGCAAATAGGGGTTGTGTCAGGCTTTTCACGATATGGTTGTCGAGTTTCAGTCAAATATGGGGAACTCGTACATGGCTAAATGAGGAGAAAATTGCCACAAGTTGCGAGATATAAACGACTTTGAGAGGAAATGTTGTGTGTGGGGGGGTGGTGGTAGGGGTTACTCATGAAGTGGGATCCATGGTAGGCCTATCAAAGATCCGTAGTATGACCGCTACCATCAGATCTGATATATCTGACCACTCAACAGTGAATAATAAACGTGAGGAAGGGACAATTTGACGCAAAATAAATTTCGGTATGGAAGCACATGCGGAAAAGTGGATTATAACACAAAACCAAGCAATATATTGGAAATAATTTCAAACTTTTTAAAAAAAAAAAAAAAAAAAAAAAAAAAAAATATACAGAAGAAATATGAAAATTGGGATATTGATCGGTCTTTCGAAGGGGGCACAGTACCAAATCTCCACGTTGGTGTACTGGTAGTTATTGCCGGTTAAAAAAAACAAGGCCTATTCGTGACATTTTGGTTACTGTGCGAATCAGTTTTCCGTGAGGGTAGCATGTATTATCAAAATGAGAGCCGCCATAGCAAGTACATTACTCGTATAACTTAGAAAAATATTGACTTTCGTTCCTGTGATATAAACTAGGCCCCGGAAAGAATACCCGGGTCGGAAACGGTTATGAGGCGTCCGTTACAGCCGAAAATAGCAGGTTGGCGCTATTCACATGGCTCTTATCGTAAAATTTAATCGGAAGGTGTAAGGTGAATTGACGCTTATATGCAGTTTCATGTCTTATCATTGCTTCATGCATTGAAACTAATCAAAATGGTTTTACGTCTGGTGGAAAAGAGAGTTTCTTTAATCACATTTTTACATGCTTTTCAAGGGGGCATTATTTGGTGCTGTGCCCCCTTCGAACACTTACGTGCATAGACTACCCATGGCACGGTTTTCGAGTGCAACATGCTTATTTTTCCCATTTTTGGAGATAAAAGTGGCTAAAAGTTTGGGGCATGAGAAAATAGGCTATGCTCGTTTTAGAGTCCTAAGTTCATTTGTGATTACATTGTAAAGCATAGGGTGGGTCAGGCTTTGTCACGATATGGTGTCGAGTTTCATGTCCATATTGCGACGTACATGCTAAATGAGGATAAATTGGCGGGTGGCTGCCAAAAGTTTGCGAGCTATAAACTTTGGAGAGGACATTTTGTGTGGTTGGTGGGGGTAGGGTGTCTAATCATGAAGTTGGGAGCCATGTAGGCCTATCAAGATCCTTAGTATGACCGCTACCATCAATCTGATATATTTTCCCATCAACATGAATAACGGTGAGGAAGGGAAAATTTGACGCAAATTCGTGTAAGTATTGAGGCACATTGCTGAAAAGTTGGCTTTATAACACAACCAAGGCAATTATTGGAATATAATTTCACACTTTTCTTAAAATGTCTAACAGTTTATAAAAACAGAATAAATTGAAATTTGGATATTGGTCGGGTTCGAAGGGGGCACAGTACAATCACTCCCACTTTTGGTGTAATGGTAGTTTAGTTCCGTAAAAAAACAAGGCCTATTTCGGATATTTTGGTGTCCTGTGCGAATCATTTTGTCCGTGAGGGTAGCATGTTATTATCAACATTAGGAGCGCAAAGGCAAGTACATTACTCTTATAATAGAAAAAATCGTGACTTTCGATTCATGTGATAAATAGGCCCCGGAAAGATTACCCTGGTCGGAAACGGTTAAGAGGCTTCCGTGACAGCCGAAAATGGCGGTGGCGCTGTTCACATGCGCTCTCGTAAAAGTTACTCGGAAGGGTAAGGTGAATTGAAGCTTATATGCAAGGTTCTGTCTTATCATGCGATTCATGCATTGAAAATAATCAAAATGGTTTTACGTCTGGTGGAAAAGAGAGTCTCTTTAATCACATTTTTACGTCTTTTCAATGGGGCAATTAATTGGTACTGTGCCCCTTAATCGGCAAACCATAAAGCTTTTCGCATGCGTTGTTACAGCGGGT
>JAMKCH010030724.1:0-30806 GCA_023653785.1 Ophioderma brevispina | reverse complement strand
TAACCTCGCTGCAAAACAGCGAAATTTCTAACTAAACGGTCATTTAGATAAAGCTAGCCTTTAGTCAAGCCCTGTGGGTGACAGTTAGTAGAGCGACCCTCCTACCGTACGTCTTTGAATAGGACTAGCATTCGGTTACGCCCGAAGTTGATGTAGATCTGTGGGTGTGCTAGGTTGGCATGTCCTACCCCCCCCCCCCCCGACCTTCGGGAACCTTCCAAACCCGGGCTTCCAAAGTGTCCACTTTTCTTACAAATCATTATTTTGACCAATTGAACCAAAATAGCCAAATTGGGTTTCAGGCAATGCCCCATAAAAACCATGGTTTTAGATGCAACGGCCGACATATGTCCTGGAGACTCCAGTTTTGTATGCCGCGACCGCGCCGAATCCATTAAGCCGGGCTCCTCGACTCATACGGCGGTCCGGAAAGTGTGTAGTCTGTGTCACGACTGCGAACGATATTATCTAAATTGGTACTGAGCGAGTGATTACGTATCAGTGCCGTCATATGTGGTTATGAAACTAAATCCAAATATCTCCCGAAAAAATGGTTGTTTTAAATGTATCGTAATTGGGACTGAAACTATAGAACCTAGAGAGAAAAGTGAACTTTTTTGTGGGTACTTCGTACTCGCAGACAAGGAAAAGTTTACACGCCATCTCTACTGGCGAATACATTTTTCCACAATGCTTCGGTATTTTTCCAGGTTTGAGAATTTTCAAACACTCGCCAACTTTTTTTTTCAACTTTAAGAAACAGCGAATTACGTACTATTCCGGACGCCCGTACTCGGACTCATATGGAGTTGTTCATGCCACATTTGGTGATTTTGTTCGCCTGTCAACGGAATTTGTTATTAGACAACCTACTTTTAATAGATATGTCAAACCCTGAATAATTTGACACGCCGACGATAACCATCGCGTGCCCGCACATGTCACTCGACGTTGGAAAGTTTCTGTGTAGAATTGTAGATCGTGTCGTAAAAGAATCTCGCGATTTTTCATATTTTCTTCACACTTACGAAGCCGGAAATTTAATATTATCAATCTACAATTGATCAAGGAACCTAGTCAACCAACTTTTATCGCTATATTGGAGGAATGAGGAGGAGAGGAGTAAGTATAAGAAATCAAATTGATCAAGGCTAGTGTGGTTGCTTGCTTGTACGTATGTTTCCATAAGGAATTCGCAATGTTTTTTAAACACACTAGTCATAAGATGTCCGCGGGAAATCAAGAATGGTCAACAAAGTATCATCTGTAGTTTTATCCTTTCATATACGATGATAGAGGAGATCGAGATTAAACAGAAATGTTCATGTTGAAGGCCAGGGGACTTCCTAGAAGAAGGTTAATAAAAAATAATAAATAAATATGAAAAATCACAGCAAGGTAAACTTCCGCGATCCACCTGGCAACTGATGGCAGTGACAACAATTTGGTCAGTTGGCACAGTTGTCAGTTGCAGTCTGAAGGGGCATAAACTTCAATCAATGGTTCTGGCATGGAAAAAATATACTTGAAAAGTAGGCAAGTTTCCGAAAAAAAGAAAGGCCTCAACCAAAGGGGGAAAATGACTGAGATAACCTTGGATGTGGGCCTGTTACCTCAACAACATATGAAAGGAACCCGCATTGCACCTCGACCAAGTTAGGATGTAGTAGGATTCCAACTTTTTCAAAGAAGACCAGGAAAAACAAAAAACCTATACAAACTGGAACATGACGCAAATGACCTTTGGAAGGAAGGAGAGAGGGCAGGGGGAAATGGGAGGGAAAAGAGGGAGGGTTCTGCGGAGAGGGGGGAATGGGAAGGGGGAGGGGATGGGTAGGGAAGGAAGAGGGAGGGAGAGCGAGGGATGGAGAGGAAGGGGTGAGGAGAGGGAGGGAAGGGGCGAGAGGGGGAAGGGAAATGAGGCTGGGGATGGGAATGAGGAGGGAGAATGGGGAACTCAAGCGTGCATAGAATATGGAAAGAATCAACTGCAGACATAGGCCTAACTGAAATAAGGAAAAAATAATGAAACAAATGAGGAGGAAATGTGAAATAATAAATTAAACACCGTGCATAGCAGAGCATATGTTATAACATAAGAAAATGCAATTTGATTAAAAATATGGCCTAGGGCCTGAACTAGAAATGAATGAATGAAGGCATGAAGGACAGAACATTATATATAAGAATGGATGAAACGAATGAATTCCAACGTACCTTTAAAAATAAATACAATAGTAAAGAATGAAGGAAGAAAGAAGGGAAAGAGGGAATGTGGGTAGGGGAGGGCCGGGGCAGGAAGGGGAGGGAGAGGAAGCGGAGGGGAAAGGAATGTGGGGTAGGGGAAGGATAAGTGAAAATGAGGAGGCGGGGAAGGGGAGGGAGAGGGGAAGGGAAGGTGTGGAGGGGAAGGGGGGATGGTAGAGGGAGGGGAAGGAGAGGGGGAGGGGAGGTCCCCAATTTGGATTTTGATTCCTGAAAATTTATAAGGGAACTTGCTGAAGAATAGCATGCAACATGAAGAATTATGTTTGGGCAAATACTTCCTGTACAATAGTTTACACAAGAATTATAAACCACAATTCTGTTTCAAAAAAACATTCTTTTGTGCTTTTTGTTTCACACCTTCATCAATCAATTGTATACTGCACACAAATGCAATTCCAATATGCTACCACAGAAAAGTAATCCCAGAATTTCGGGTGTCTTTGTATCGCGCAATTGGCCGCAATGGTACGCGCACATGGAAGTGGCCTATTTTGTCATGCTACTTACCACACAATTTGTAATAAAATATTAAGATTTTTCTTTACCAAATAAAAGACCATTCACAAGTTGCATGACTTCGCATTGACTCAGTTCGGTGACCCTCCGCTGTGTTTGCCCCTCTAAATGGCCGCTGGGGTTGTATCATCGCCGACTATTCAATTAGTGCGAGCCGCGTATCCAGTATAGAGGTCAGGGAAGAAGGAACCGTTATTGCACCGCGGACCATTCTAGGTTGTAATTGGTCGTAATTGTAACTTTTCAAAAAGAGCCTAAAAATCAAAACCTAACCCAACTGGAACATGACCTCAGTGACCTGGGACCGGTGGTCCATGACCTTTAACATCAATCCACATCGTGAAGGAAACCAATGACACACATAAACACATACGGACATGCGCACATAGGGATATCCCCCTCTGACTTTTAAGCTGTATAAAAAAACAGATTGTCGATGTAAATATGCATAATGCAGATATCGATTTCCCCAAGGGTATCAATCATAGTCCAATGGGTACAGGGAAAGTGTTAAGCGTCTTCATGAATCTTATCAATTATATATTGCATAATTCTTGTTTAGATACCAGGGGCGGATCAGGGCGCCCCCTATTTTTGCAAAGCATGATGATGCGTAGGGAACCGGGGCGCCGACGATGTTGTAAATTTGGTAACCCCCCCCCCCCATTTTCAGAATCGATGAGTGGGGAAAAAAAGTTGGTCTACCCGGGGAGGAGCGGGCGGAGAGCACCGAAAAAATGGAGCCATTTTACTCTAAAATAGCTATTATAATGATTTTAGATGCGTATGCAAAAAAATGAGCCCCGCCCCACGGTTCATCCATATAAGGGCAAATGTTGGCAGGAATCTTGTTCATGGCCCATGGACAACGTTTCAAAATATGATATATAAATCTTGGAAATCAAATTTTCCATTGTATTGATTGTTTTGACCCCTATTTCTAGTATTATAATGCGATATTAGATAGAAACCATTAAAAAAAGCACACCCCCCCCCCGCCCTCGTGTTTATCCACACTCGGTTAATTTGCAGACACCCTGATTTTCAATGCCGCTAACAACTTCCCCAACTCTTTTTGACCATTTGGCCCTAATAAAGCTGTTATATGAAATTTTATCCGTCTATGACTTCTAAAAACTACAGCAAGTAAACTGGCGTCATCCCGGCAAGATGGCAGTCGGAAACATGATAGATGACCTTGACCTTAGTCATCACTGTGACATCATCTACCCTGAAGGAACCTATTGACCTTAACCCAAGTCTGTTTCAAATAGGACCTAACCTTTTCGAAGGAGATGCGAACAACGAAAACCTAACCAACTGAAACACACACATTAACATACATCCATACCGGACTTCGCACCCTCGCAATATCACCTCTGCTTTTCAAGCCAGGGGGGATAAAAACAAGGAATTTGCATTTTTTAACACGAATGTGGCCATTCTGGATCATAAGTTTGATGAGGATTTGACGGAACCCTATGAGGATAGATTTAGTTTTATATAATATTTTGATTAGAATTCAGCTTTCTTTTAACCAAATTAACTCAAGAAAATCAATATTTATATGAACGGCGGCCCCCTATTGATCTGTGAGAGGCTCTCATGGCTAAGTAATTAATTAATTGATATTACAGTCCGGAAGCCCCATACCAAAAATGGGCGCGTTGTCCACACGGGTCAACATAATCCTGATAATTCGATCTAAGCCACCCACTATATACAGATAATGACAATGACGCAAAACGGGCAAGAGATACTTAAATGTCAGCCTTCAACAGATAACTGCAATCTGTGGCAACAGATTGCAATCTTCGGCCACAGATTGCAATCTGGGGGAACAGATTGGCAATCTGTGGCCACAGATGCAATCCTGAGTGGGCACAGATTGCAATATGTGCGAACAGATTGCAAACGGTGGGACAGATCAATCTGTGGGACACAAAAAAAAAAAACATTTTGCAATCTGGGGAACAGATTGCAATTCCTGTGGGAACAGATTGAATTTTTTTTTTCCCTGGTGGGGGGAAACAGATTGCAATCTGTGGCCACAAGATTGACCAATCTGTGGGAAACAGTGTTGCAATCTGTTGGGAAAACAGATTGCAATCTGTGGAACAGAATTGCAAATCTGTGGCACAGATTGCAATAATGTGGGCACAGATGCAAACTGGGAACAGATTGCAATCTGTGGCCACAGATTGCAATCTGTGGAACAAATGCAATCTGTGACACAGATTGCACTGTGGCCACAGATTGCAATCTGTGGGGGGAACAGATGCAAACTGTGCGAACAGATGCAAAACTGTGGGATCAGATTGCAATCTGTGGCCACAGATCGATTGCAATCTGTGGGAACAGATTACGTAACTGTGGGACAGATTGCAATCTGTGGGAAAAGAATGCAATCTGTGGCCACAGATTACATTGCAATCTGTGGGAACGAATTAAGTAATTGTGGGAACAGATTGCAATATGTGGAACAGATTAGTAATCTGTGGGAAACAGATTGCAATCTGTGGGAACAGATACGTTAATCTGTGGGACAGATTGACCAATCTGGGCCCACAGATTGCAAACTGAGGCCACCGATTGCAATCTGTGGCGAACAGATTGCAAACAACTGTGGAAACAGATTGCAATTTGTGGGAACAATTGCAATCTGTGGACAGATTGCAATCTGTGGCCACAGGATTGCATCTGTGGGAACAGATTGCCATCTGTGGGAAAAGATTACGTAATCTGTGGAACAGATTGCAATTGTGCCACAGATTACGTAATCTGGTGGGAACAGATTGCCATCTGTGGGAACAGATTGCAATCTGTGGGAAACGATTGAAACTGGGCAAACAGATTGGCACAATACTGTGGGAACCAGATTGCAATCTGTGGGAAAACAGATTGAATCTGTGGGAACGCATACGTAATCTGTGGGAAAACAGATTGCAATCTGTGGGAACAGATTAGTAATCTGTTCAAAGATTGCCAAATGTGCGAACAGATTGCAATTTGTGGGAACAGAGTGCAAATTGTGGGAGCAGATTGCCATCTGTGGGAACAGATTGCAATCTGTGGAACACGATTAGTAATCTGTGGGAAAAACAGATTGCAATCTGTGGGAAAACCTAGAGTACGTATCTGTGGGAACAGATTGCAATCTGTGGGAACAGATTGCAATATGTGGGAAAAGATTGCAAACGTGCTAACAGATTGCAATCTGTGGGAACAAGATTGCAATCTGTGGGGAAAGATTACGTAAATCCTGTGGGAAAAAAACAAAAACACCCCCCCACCTTTTTTGTGGGTAATTTTTTTTTTTTTAAACGTTAATCTGTGGGAGGAACAGAATACTTAATCTGTGGGAACAGATTGCCAACTCTGTGGGAACAGATGCAATCTGTGGCAACAGATTGCAATCGTTGGGAACAGATGCAATCTGTGGAACATTACGTAATCTGTGGGAACAGCTTGCAATCTGTGGGAACAGAATTACGTAATCTGTGGGAACAGATTACGTACGTATTCTGTGGAACAGATTGCAATTGTGAGGAAACAGTTACGTTAATCTGTCGGCACAGATTGCAATCTGTGGAACAGATTACGTAATTGATGGGAACAGATTGCAATCTGTTGGAACAGATTGCAATCTGACGCCACAGATTGCAATCTTACGTAATCTGTTCCCACACATTGCAATATGTGGGAACAGAGTACGTAATCTGTGGGAACAGATTGCAAATCTGTGGCCAAAGATTACGTAATCTGTGGAAACAGATTGCAATCGTGGGAGCAGATCAAACTGTTGGAACAGATTCCGTAATCTTTTTTTTTATTTTTCTTTTTTTGGGAACAGATTGCAAGCGGTGGGAACCGATTGCAAACTGTGGGAACAGATTGCAAACTGTGGGAACAATTATCCAAAAAGATATTTTAACTAGTCCCTATGGGGCTTCGCTAGAAATTGTTGTTGATAATTTTCTTATGATAAAAAGTGATTTTGTAATTCTACTAAATTCAACAAAAGATTAAAAATCGGCAGGAGCTCAGACCCATTTCCCATTTAATGAGACGAGAATATAATAGTGTATGACTGAGTCTGAATCACTAGTCTTCAGCTGGGTCTCTCCCACTTTAACTTGAATAGTCTGCAAATTTTTGGGGCCACCCGTGACGTCATTTGACCCCCTAACTCCAATGACGGAATAATAAGTTGTTAACGGACTAAAAGCTGAAAACAAAAAAAAAAAAAGCCCCCCGGTGCCTATATAAGCGAATGGTATGTGGTTAAAGGAGCAACGAGAGATTTCCAATAACAGGTGTCCCTAAAAATGTGAAAATTCTGATTTTTGCACCGTGAATGTAGAGCTGTGCCTCACAAATATCCCCATCTGAAAGGATTAAGTTGGGAAATGTTTCTATTGGTACAAAATTTGCAATTTCTTAATTCGTATAGGAGCAAATACCGAAAATTCCGGCTATGTTTTATATTGAAATATAAGCAAAATCAAAATCACCCTTTTTTCTCTCTTTTAAGACATTTCTGTAGCAAAATTAAGGTAAGAAATCTATTGAGGTCTATCTACATGAAATTTGAACTTATTGAAACAATATTTTGGGCTCAAAATCTCCGTTGCACCTTTAAATGTAGAACTATGGACATCACCGTGGTGGCGAAAAAGACAGTGCCAATATGCCTTTGTATGCATGATGGTTCATATCTTGTCTTGCCTTTTCACCCGGCATTCTCGGGGGGGGGGGGGTAGGACATGCCCAACTAACAGCAACCAACACAAATTCAAAAACGGCCATCAACTTCGGAGTGCTAGTTGCTAGTCTGTTTCCAAAGACTTAACGGTAACAGGGCGCTCTTACGCATATCGACGTCCAATAATTTTTTCTTAAGTATAGTATGATTACTAAGATCTTTTGAACAAAGGTTTAGAGATGATTTTTATGTCACTGGACCGCGACTGCCATAGTAAATTGCACGTAGCAGTTCCCAAATTTACCGTTTTGAAATCCCCAAAGCCCAAATCGAGCAGATCGTGTCCTAACCCCCCCCTGCGGCATCTTGACACGAGGACGGTGTCGCGACCCTCTATCTGACCTCAAATTGACCGCCACATTACCCGCAGTTACTAGGCTCATGCCGCCCATTAATCCCGCCATTCATAAAACTTTTCTGTGCTAGAGACTAAGCAAGCTAATAAATGAGATGACTCCTGCAGGCTGGGACCGAGACTAATGATTAGATTTCTGCCACAGACGTGAAAGTTAGGAGAATCGGGTTTGAATCAAATAGTCACGACATTTGTGCTCTACGTTAAGTTCACAAAATTCAAACCAGAATTTTGGACAAAACACACCAAAATTTTTAATTCAAAGATATATGTTTTTAGGTAATTGTTGATTCTACCAACGATTCAACTAAAATATTCTGGCACGATACACTTACATCAACACAGGGGAAAATTAAGTGAAGTAGGCGATTAGGGCGATCCGTGTTTACAAAGCCGGGGACTAACTCCTGGCAAATATGAGCCACATTCATTCCGCTTTGATTTGTGCTGTTTTCATTCTTGGGTGGTAAAAAACATTACAATTTAAAAGAAAAAAAGTTGAAATGAAATGAAATAATTGATTGATTTTTAAGTGCAACAATTCTTTTATGTGTTTGTTATGTAATTGTATCTATGTTAGAACCGCAAGGAACTGTCTCATTTTTTCGTGGATTTCTTGGGCATCCTGGCTAGTCTCGGTATTGTCTTTTAAAGGTGCATTTAGTGATTCCAGACACCCCTCAGTCGCACTAAAGCGCAACCATGCGTCGCGAAGCCCACCCCCCAGGTCCCACCGTTAGCTGCTGACAAGGCCCTTTTCCTTAAATCGCCACTGGACACTGTGCGTGATTTCTGTCCGTTACGGGCAGACAGAAAATTACAACTTAGAAAATACAAAATTGAGAGTTTCTAAAATGACGACCGAATTTGCACCGAAAAGTAGGTACACATGGGATTACTAAGGCTAACACTTCAGATAATACTAAAATCACAACGATTTTAGGTAAGTAGGGGGGACGAGGTTGTGGATCATGGAAATGCCCTTTCAATGTTATTTTATAGGTTCATATATTTCTTAAATTGATTTTACTCGTATGTTTGCTATAGTGTATTTGTTAATGTAATTTCCAGAAATAAAATGCAATGAAATGACATCTAGCAATCTAGCAATCTATCCAATATGCAATAGCGGTTAATAGCGCCACTTACGCGCCAATGGTCATCCATTAGAGGTTCCGTTGGTTCACGGAAGTCAAGTTATTACCATTTTCATGCGATTGTTGATATTCATAATGGGCGGACAAAAATTGCACGTTTTCAACCTGCGTCTTGATTAGCTCGGGGATCCCCGAATCAAATTACAAAATTACCTTCTTTACCTGCGTCTTGAACTGCTGGACAAAGTCTCTTACAGGATGAGGAGAAGATTCTTATGGAATATACATGGATATTTATGTGTGATTTTGCATGCTGTCACTTTTGGAGTCTTCGCTGTGAGGGCACATCGTTGAACTGCAACGCTCATGTGGACATCAGTGAACATTCTTGTGGACATAAGTATATAAGGAATCCCTAATCCCGTTGGGACAAGAATGACGACGAGTTTATACAAAGCGTATTGTAATACAACTGCGATACTGAGAGAAAAGCAAAGGGTAACCAGCTACTGGATCTGCTTGGCCAAAAGAGACGCACCAGATGGAGGAGGCGATATCCAATATCAACTTTACCCACTCAACCGCAAGGCTGAACACCATCAACAAGCTCACCGGGCGTAGCTGTCCAGCTAAGCAATGTCCTGTCTCTGCAAACTCATCGCTTCAGTACTTGTCAAACAATGGAAAGTGGGCCAAGACCACCACTCCACAGGCAAAAGCCCACTTTCGTGCTGTTAATGCAGAGATTTAAAACAGCTTCGACAAAACCTCTCCACCGGCAAGCCCCATGTCCCAACCAATCACCTTTACGATGAGATCAACGAAGCAATTAAAGTTCTCAAGAATGGGAAAGCTCCTTGGCAATGACAAACATCATACATAATTCTTGAGGAAGATGGCACCCAGAAGCTGTGCGGTGGCTCCAACTCCTCCTTTCTACTTGTATGGGAACGTAAACTATTCCCTCCAGATGGAAGACTTCAAAGGTCATTGCAATCCGAAGCCCAAGAAACCAGCAAATGACCCCAAGAGTTACAGACCCATCTCGCTACTAATCTCACATCTATAAGCTGCTTGAGCGGCTGATACCCGGCAGGATCAATGATACTGTCGAGGCAAATTTAACCCGCACCCAAGCTGGATTTCGAAGAGGTGGTAAATCCAACAACTGACCAGATAGCAAGACTATTTAATGGACATCGAGAAGCCTTCCAGAAGAAGCAGAAGTTTGGAGCGGTCGTCATAGACCTAACGGCTGCGTACGATACAGTCTGGCACCGAAGCCTCTACCTCAAGCTACTCAAAATCTTCCCTGTGTCAAGGTGTCAAGTTCATGATGCTGCCATCCAAGACAGATTTTTTCGTACTGGCGACATCAAATTGGGCAACGCAGGAAGTAGTAAGCGACCAAACTTTTTTTTTTTTTTACGGGAATGGTGTCCCACAAGGTTTGTCCTGGCACCCGTCTCTTCAACATCTACGTCTCAGATATGCCAAAGGGAGATTGTTAGCAGTACTCCTACGCAGACGACACGGCATTGGAAATAGCTGCTGACTCTTTGAGTCTTAGAACAGTGCTGCAGAAAGACCTAATGATAATTTGATAAGCCAATTCTTCCACCGATGGCACTGAAACTAGCAACCAACGACCCGTCAGCTCGTTTTCCACCTGGCAAATCGATGCGCAAAAAAAGAGAACTAAAACATCACTCTAGATGGAGAAAAACTGTAACATGACAAACACCGAAGTAGTACCTTGGCGTCACAATGGACCGCCAGCTCTGACTTTCAATCAACACCACGGCAGTTCGCTTGCCAAGACGCACAGCCTCGTGTCAAACCCCTAGACAGAAGGCTCGACAGGACACTGGATGGGGTGATCCTTTGACACCTTAAATACATCAACGTTGCCTGATACTCCACTGCTGAATACTCTGCACCAGTATGGAGTCACAGCGTACATTCACACAGATTGTCATGTCGTTCTGAAGGATGCAAGAGACTTGTTAGTGGTTGCCCTTTTGCAACGCCTGTAGAATACTCCCAATTCTGTCGGACATAGTCCGCAACTCCTTAGGAGGAACGTCAGACCGATCAGCTTGCCAAACGAAATGGGAGGAACCTGGTAGCCTACTCCCACCACACACCTTTGAGGATCAGGAGAATTTCACGGAATCAACTTGCTACCCAATCCATGGCACTGCAGTCCCAGTATCCCACTCTCGTTCATCTTGGATCAATGAAAGAAGATGGGTTGAGATATGGTCCTCCTCTAATTTGAACCTAAAGCTGTTTGTGGACCAGCCCATACTAGCAAAGCCCACAAAGGCTGAGACCTGATAGGAAAGCAGGTTCAACCTTAACAGACTCAGAAACCAGAACTGGCGGTGGTCGTAAAAAGAACTTACTTCACAAGATCGGAAGTAGAACCATCACCAAACTGCGATTGTGGAGAGCCACAAACCATTAGCCACATCATACATGACTGTGAGGTTTACAAGTACCCAAGAGGAATTCCAGGCCTGATCAACCTGGATGATGAAACTATCAGCTGGTTGTTAAAGACGATCTTCCACTGTGATTTTGGACTTGCACGAACGAACGACCGAGATACACTAATTGTGTGTAATGTGGAATTTTTGATCTATGTAATGTTGTTTGGACATACCAAAATTCTTGAAAACTAAAACAATCCAAGATCATTAAAATGATATTATATAAAATTCAGATCACTTGGCACAGGCTAATTTATTGTGTTGGAAAGGATTTCGGACCTTAGACGTCCACGAGAACGTCATAACAGTAGCTAGTATGAGGACAATAGGTTGCAGGGGCCGATTGAGTTCCCAAAAAAATCGGCAACCAAGCAACCCAAAAGGTCAAGAAATCATTTACTGGTGTTAAATGGTTTTTTTTAAAAAAAAAAAAAAAAAATGTGAAATTATTAATTTATAATTATTTTCTTTTCTGTATTTGTTACTATTCTAATTTTTGAAAAAATCGTTTAAAAATAGAACTTTCTGAAGAAGAATTTGCCCTGAGATCAAGATGCATAAAGGATTTTGAGTATAGGCCACATTCAACATGAAAAAGAACGGTATTATGTTCAAAAAGAAAGGAAACCATATTATGTCATTATGTTTAAAATGTTTGTGGTGATGAAATTATACAAACTACGTAACATGTTACACCCCGCAAAAACCGGTGTAGAAGTTTTGATAGTGACGCGGGTCATAGAGCTGGTGATCAAGGCTGTCTGATAAGAATAGGCAGCTTGCTAGTGATTTTTCACACCGATTGTATTATGACATTCATTCTCATATTTTTATAGCCATTAGTCCAGTAGTATTTATAATTTGACCAACCACAATTGCAACAGAAAACACTTTTGGTGTTAAAATACGTGAAAATAGTAACAAAATAATATAGTTAAGTCTACCAAAATAACATAGGGAAAATGTAGAAAGATAGTGTGAGTAAATAGGGCAATAAAAGTTCAAGGTCATCCTGTGTAAAAATTATAGGAATGGTAAGATTTTGATAGGATTGGTTGTATAAATGTAAATTTGTCCCCCCCCACCCCCCCCCCCCCCAAATATAACCCCCCCCCCCCCCACCCAACAAACCACACCCCCACCCTCCCCCTCCCCCCCCCCCCCCCCCCCCCCCACGAGATAAGTAAATGTTTATTGATTCTTTGTGTGAACTTTCTAATTAAAGAATTACGAGCTATGACGAGTGACCCTCCATAGACCATGTAGTCCACGTCACATTATGCGTTCCAATAGCAACGAAATTATAGATGTGAAACAGTATATTTCTGTTCGTACCATTAGACAAACAATTTGACATCATTTTTATAATGACGGAATATCTGAAAATTTACCCCCATGTGACCTTGTTACCTTTGTACCTATAACTATTGAACTACAACTTTTTTTACCTGGAGATAACGACACGTTGACATACTTTCGACGGCGTTTTTTTGAACTTGTTATTTGACCCTGTTAAAAACCTTTACCCCCTTAAAAATATTTGTTCCACTCCTTTGATTCTAGTAGATTTTGATATGTTGTTTTTAAAGTATTCTCAATACAATTCTGTTGGAATTGATTCTGTTGCAATTGTGTTGGGTTAAGGCAGCTAGCATTCATTCTATTTTGACTGGCCTACCTTGCGTTAACATTGAAAGGGGCTACCCTGTCTAGATTAAATAAACAAATAATCTACACTGCCTGTGGTCTGTTGTGCACACCGGATCCAGGAGCCTACTATGGAGATTCAACCATGTGTCACCAGAGGAAAGGTTTTGGACAGCGTCCATTAGTTGGAGAGAGAGGAGCAGAAAAAGAAAATATGTGGCTCGATTCACTGTTCTTGAAAGAACTAAGATAATATGGCTTTTGATTGTTTTTACGCGTTCAAAAGTTACAGTTGCACTAATGTTACTCAAAGAGATTCTTGGTTTTACGTTCAGCTTTGGGGTTTACAGCATATCCTCATTAAAGCAATATTAGCACATTTGGAAGAGCGCCCCAATTTCAAAATTGCTATTTTTGACACAGTTACGTGGTACTTGTCTAGGAAACTATTAAACTGCGAACGAGAATGCTAAAAAAATGGTATTATCAAAAAATAAGCGATTTTGTAAATTAGAATTGGGATACCAGATTGGACTTAACGGGCAGAGCTGGAAATGCCTACGTTTTTTGTCCGTCCATGATGAAATAGTGCCACCGTCGAGAATAACCTCTAACGCTTGCTGCCTGAACTATTACAACCACTAATGGATGAGCGTAACACGTACATGGGCGCTATTTCCCGGCTATTTCACATTGGAAGGCCGTTTCCCACAGCGTTGTATATTTCGGGGATCCCCATAATAATTATTCTATGTACAAAATTCCTTCGTTTGTGACACTTAAACATTTTCGAGTTAAAACCATTCACAGGTATAGTTTAACTAGCCAGTTACCAATGCAATCGTGTAACCTCCTCCATAATTTTTGAAATTGGGGCGCTCTTCCAAAAAATTGCTAATATTGCTTTAATTTACACATTGGATAAAAAGTGTTTGGTCCAGATGACCAGTGGCGTAACCAGGGTGAGGGGGCTAAAAGCGAGCATCCCCATCTTAAATCCTTGCCCCTCCTGGCCCCAATATAGATCGGAGATGTAAATTGATATTAATTAACCGTATTAACTTTCGCAAGAAATGTGTTTTGGATTGCCCCAAAACTTACATGGCTCACCCCGCCTGCCGCCCGAAAATGTAAAATGAAACCAGATATCAAAACTATTTAATGACATCACTTTTTGCACTTCAACGCATTATTTTACAGTTCTTTCAACTTGCTTGATTTCCATGAGTTAAATTTCAGATTGAATATACTACCTTCGTAACAGAGCAGATAAAGCATTAACATGTCAATATAAAATATCATGTTAATTCCATTAATCTAAAGTAGTCATACAACATCATTGAACACACGTCCCGCTAAGCCCATTTGAATACCGCGCCAAAGAAACACACGTGTCAATCGATTTTGATGCGCACGCGGTAGTTTTTTGACCACCAGCCATGCTCCAGAGCAGGTGTCCCTCACTAACCTCAAAGGGCAGCTATTGATTTTCTTCGCTTTTTTTGGATTGGACTTTTTTTCCCTCTAACCTGAAAATATTAAAATTTTTTATATATTTTAATTAAAGCAGTAGCGAGATTTGAACCGAGACCACTGTATCATGAGGTCAGCTACCTAATCACAAACTGCGAGGATGGGTGTGACAGATTTTGCATTGCTAAATCCTTGTAACATTTAACGGAATAAATAGCTACTGCTATTGTGGTCAGCAACTCAAATTAATGAATAGCTCCGCTCTTGAATGGTTGCCAACAACCCATGCTCAGGAGCAGGAGTGGTGGTGCAAAATTTCACACTTGCTTTTGAAGCCCTTACGCTGCAAAGTAATGCGGTCTCAAGTGTACAGTTGGTGGTGGCAAATTGTTCGGGGCTAAAATTGCCCACATCGCAAAAATAACCTAATCTCTTAACAATTGGTCTTGATTCTGTCTTGATCTATTTCAAAAAAATTAAAATGAAAATTAAAAGTCTTGGAAGCTATTAAACAGTAGCAAATCATACACCGGAAATATTTGGTAAAATCATTAAAGGTTTATTCATTTAAAAAAATAAATCCCTTATTTGTTGTTATTTTTTTTTTCCCCCCGTATGCTTAAAGGACTGGGGGTCGTTACACGTAATATGGAAGCACAAGTGTAGCACTTTTCTTTATCCCTAGATAAGGAAGACTTATCTCCAAATAACACTCCGTTAACTCGAGGATAACGCTTCGTTAATTGAATAACAACGCGAACCCCAAATAATGGTTCTTATCTGGGGTTAACAAAGCTGAACCCCAAATAACGGTCCTTATCTTAAGTTAGAAGTCTTATCTCGAGATAAGAAAGCTGAACCCTAAATACGGTCCTTATCTGGGGTTAACAAAGCTGACACCCCAAATAACGTTCCTTATCTGGGGTTAACAAAGCGAACCCCAAATAACGGTCCTTATCTCTAGATAAAACAAACCTGAACCCCCAAAATAATAACGGTCCTAATCTGGGGTTAACAAACCTTATCTCTAGGTAGAAAACTTATCTGGGAATAAGGCCCCTTGATCTCCACATAACGATCTTAACTCAAGAAGATAACAAAGCTGAATCCAAATAACGATTCTTATCTGGGGTTTTAACAAAAGTGAACCCCCAAATAACGGCGTTATCTGGTGTTTCGCTTGTTTATCTCGAGATAAGGGCCCGTTATTTGGGGTTCAGTTTTGCTACCTCCCGATAAGAGTGTTACCGTTCAGCTAAGGACTCGTTCTTTGGGGTTAAAAAAAAAAAACCAAAACACCGCTTTGTATCTCTAGAGTGTTTTTTGTTATCTCTAGATAAGCCTTGTTAATTCATATAAGGACCGTTATTTGGGGGCTTCGCTTTGTTACCCCCTAGATAAGTGCCGTTATTTGGAGTTAAGCTTGTTTATCTCCAGATAAGGCGCGTTATTGAAAGGGTTCTGCTTTGGGCTAACCCTAGATAAGGAGCGTTAACCCAACAACCGCCAAGATAATGTGCGTTATTGGGTTCAGCTTTCTTATCTCCGAGATGGGGTGCCTATCTCAAGATAAGGACCTTATCCCGAGAAAGCTTTGTTTATAACCCAGATAAGGGTCGTTATTTGGGGTTCAGCTCTTGTTATCTCGAAGATAGCTTTGTTAACTTATATAACGTGCGTCATAATTGGGGTTTCAGCTGTTAAACCTAGATAAGGACCGTTAGTTTGGGTTCAGCTTTGTTATCCGCTCAGTTAACGAGCAGTTAATCCTCCAGTTAACGGAGTGTATTTGGAGATAAGGCTATGGAAGCACAAGTGTACCACTTTCTTTTTATCCCTAGATAGGACCTTATCTCCAAATAAAACTCCGTTAACTGGAGATAACGCTTCGTAACTGGGAGATAACAAAGCTGACCCCACTAAACGCGTCTTATCTGGCGTTTAAGGGGATGGCCCCAATTTAAGGATATAAGTTTTCAATCTTGATAATTGGTCCTTCACTCCAAAACCCCATCTGCAAAGTTTCGCGCCGTTATTTCAATCCGTTTTGATGCGAGAGCTAAAAACGGGATTTTGTAAGCCCCATAGAGTATTGGTAAAATTAATATTGGTCGACCAAAATGGGGCACATTTTCGCTCATAACTTCCAAACCAAACCTCTTTTGGCTCTAAGATTTCACAGGGTAAATGAAAAAATAGTAGCTCTCTTCTGATACCAAAATTTGACCACTTCCGGTAAAATCTGGGGCTTCTGGGGACGAGGCTATTTGCGATCGGGCCATGGACCTTTAACAAAGCTGAACCCCAAATAACGCTCCTTATCTTAAGTTAACAAAGCTTATCTCTAGATAACAAAGCTGAACCCCAAATAACGGTCCTTATCTTGGGTTAACAAAGCTGAACCCCAAATAACGGTCCTTATCTGGGGTTAACAAAGCTGAACCCCAAATAACGGTCCTTATCTCTAGATAACAAAGCTGAATCCCAAATAATGGTCCTTATCTGGGGTTAACAAAGCTTATCTCTAGATAAGAAACCTTATCTAGGGATAAGGCCCCTTATCTCCAAATATCGCTCAGTTAACTCAAGATAACAAAGATGAACCCCAAATAACGATCCTTATCTGGGGTTATTAAAGCTGAACCCCAAATAACGGTCGTTATTTGGGGTTCTTTGTTATCTCCAGAAAAGGCCCGTTATTTGGGGTTCAGCTTTGCTAACTCCAGATAAGGAGTGTTAACTCAAGATAAGGACCGTTATTTGGGGTTCAGCTTTGTTATCTCTAGATAAGCTTTGTTAACTCTATATAAGGACCCGTATTTGGGGTTCAGCTTTGTTAACCTTAGATAAGGGCCGTTATTTAGAGTTAAGCTTTGTTATCTCCAGATAAGGCGCGTTATTTGGGGTTCAGCTTTGATAACCCTAGATAAGGAGTGTTAACTCCAGATAAGGTGTGTTATTCGGGGTTCTTCTGGAGATAAGAGTGCCTGATCTCGAGATAAGAGACCTTATCCCGAGATAAGCTTTGTTAACCCCAGATAAGGGTCGTTATTTGGGGTTCAGCTCTGTTATCTCGAGATAAGCTTTGTTAACTTAATATAAGGCGCGTTATTTGGGGTTCAGCTTTGTTAACCCTAGATAAGGCGCGTTATTTGGGGTTCAGCTTTGTTATCGCCAGTTAACGAAGCGTTATCTCCAGTTAACGGAGTGTTATTTGGAGATAAGGCTATGGAAGCACAAGTGTATCACTTTCTTTTTATCCCTAGATAAGGAAGCCTTATCTCCAAATAACACTCCGTTAACTGGAGATAACGCTTCGTTAACTGGAGATAACAAAGCTGAACCCCGAATAACGCGTCTTATCTGGCGTTAAAGGGGGATGGCCCAATTTAAGGATATGAAGTTTTCATCTTGATAGATTGGTCTTCACTCCAAAACCCCATCTGCAAAGTTTCGCGCCGTTATTTCAATCCGTTTTGATGCGAGAGCTAAAAACGGGATTTTGTAAGCCCCATAGAGTATTGTGTAAAATTAATATTGGTCGACCAAAATGGGGCACATTTTCGCTCATAACTTCCAAACCAAACCTCTTTTGGCTCTAAGATTTCACAGGGTAAATGAAAAAATAGTAGCTCTCTTCTGATACCAAAATGTTGGACCACTTCCGGTAAAATCTGGGGCTTCTGGGGACGAGGCTATTTGCGATCGGGCCATGGACCTTTAACAAAGCTGAACCCCAAATAACGCTCCTTATCTTAAGTTAACAAAGCTTATCTCTAGATAACAAAGCTGAACCCCAAATAACGGTCCTTATCTTGGGTTAACAAAGCTGAACCCCAAATAACGGTCCTTATCTGGGGTTAACAAAGCTGAACCCCAAATAACGGTCCTTATCTCTAGATAACAAAGCTGAATCCCAAATAATGGTCCTTATCTGGGGTTAACAAAGCTTATCTCTAGATAAGAAACCTTATCTAGGGATAAGGCCCCTTATCTCCAAATATCGCTCAGTTAACTCAAGATAACAAAGATGAACCCCAAATAACGATCCTTATCTGGGGTTATTAAAGCTGAACCCCAAATAACGGTCGTTATTTGGGGTTCTTTGTTATCTCCAGAAAAGGCCCGTTATTTGGGGTTCAGCTTTGCTAACTCCAGATAAGGAGTGTTAACTCAAGATAAGGACCGTTGTTTGGGGTTCAGCTTTGTTATCTCTAGATAAGCTTTGTTAACTCTATATAAGGACCCGTATTTGGGGTTCAGCTTTGTTAACCTTAGATAAGGGCCGTTATTTAGAGTTAAGCTTTGTTATCTCCAGATAAGGCGCGTTATTTGGGGTTCAGCTTTGATAACCCTAGATAAGGAGTGTTAACTCCAGATAAGGTGTGTTATTCGGGGTTCTTCTGGAGATAAGAGTGCCTGATCTCGAGATAAGAGACCTATCCGAGATAAGCTTTGTTAACCCCAGATAAGGGTCGTTATTTGGGGTTCCGCTTTGTTATCTCGAGATAAGCTTTGTTAACTTAAGATAAGGTGCGTTATTTGGGGTTCAGCTTTGTTATCTCCAGTTAACGAAGCGTTATCTCCAGTTAAGGGAGTGTTATTTGGAGATAAGGGATAAGGAAAAGTGATACACTTGTGCTTCCATACACGTATAGATTATGTGCTGGAACTAATATACCAAGAGGGATATGAAGCCCCCTATTCACTCTGGGTTAAATGTTTACGTTCATGTGTGCCTCGGCTAGTGTATCATAACTTTGTGCTCAAACTACATTTTTATAATGCATGTTAGATTTGATATATTGGTTTATATGTATTGCTTACTACATTCCTCATGCTGTTTTACACATTTATTTCTCTATGTAACACAGGAAATTCTATAAAACGAAGCTATATTAATTAGCAGTTACTATTCCAAAATTAAACATTTGTCGGAAACCTGTACAGCTACTTTTGTCCTCAAACTACTCCTACGATATTGATGTTAAAACTCCAAAAGTTGATTATTTTCTTTGATATATTTCCGGTGCAGTTTTAGAATTAATTTTGAGGAATTATATTCGGTTTTCCCACGAGGTGTTGATGGAGTCGAAGCATATTTATAATGTTACCTAGTCCAAGATTAATAGAAAACACCCGGAAATAAATAAGCCATAGCGGATTTTTTTCAGGATAGTTTTCTAATGTTGTGAGGAACAACATATCAAAAGTCCCCAAGTTTCCCCTTTGTGCTAATTGAGGAATAAGGGGGTAAAGTTTGTACAGGAGTAAAATTCTACAATGGTCTAATTGTCTCCAAATGAATACCAATGTTTGAGTCATATCATAAGGATTTAAAAAAAAGTATAGTTTGTCCTATCTGCGATTTATGGTTTATTAAGTATATGGAAATGACGGTTCAAGGTCATACGGGGTAAAGTTTCATAATGCTCCGATTCTTTTCAAAAGTGTATCAAATTGTTCGTCTCGTTGTGTATAACTGAAAAGATATATTTAAATGAAGTAATTTCCGGTCATAGTTATAGAGCTCATTATGACAGGTTGCTACAGGGTTTATGGGAGGTCACAAGCCGCTGTCCTTTAAGGTCAATATTTTAAAGATGTAGATGAAGTGAATAAGCATTTTGCCATAATATGATGAAGTGAATAAGCATTTTGCCATAATATGATGAAGTGAATAAGCATTTTGCCATAATATGATGAAGTGAATAAGCATTTTGCCATAATATGATGAAGTGAATAAGCATTTTGCCATAATATGACCGTGCAACATGTACGAGTAATTTGGGATTAATTTAATTAAAATCGGCTGTTTTTGAAATTTTACTTTTTTTTTTTTTTTTTTTTAAAAGTTAGGCAAACCATACATTTTTTTTAATCAGTGTGACGAGAAGAATGATTTAGCTCAATTGAATCATTTAAAATTGTTTACCCCTATATAAACTTTACACCCTTATTACTCGTAAAACACAAGAGGGACTCTTGGGGTCTTTTGCTATGTTGCTTTTCACAACATTAGGAAACCCTCCTGAAAAAAAAAAACCAGCTATGGCGTATTTATTCCACGTACATGTCCTGTAGCCCAGACCGTAAAATTCCAACTACCCATTCCAATGGGGTTCACTGATTGGTGGAAACCGTAACACTTGAGAAAAGAGCCACAAAAGTACAGTGTGAGTCCAAGAAAAAAACCCTACATTCAGAATAAAATATTAAAATAGTTTAAGATTGTTTTGCTAAATGTTTGCTAGGTTATAAAGAAGGATAAACAGTCTTCAGAAAAACACGTTTTAATTTGGTGGTCCTTTGGACTTTCCGAGAAAGAAGTTACTCCTATTTTGCTGATAGACTTAAAAAATCCTGTTTGGCCGAGTTTGAGCCAAATCCAAGGATGCATCGCTAACATATAGTAACATGTGTCTTCAGCAGTAAAGCTATCCGTGATTTGAGTACAAACATTTAACCCAAAGTATTGTTAAACAATAAAGGTGGGAGAGTAATTGAAGGATATTAAAAAAATATCCCAGAATTACAAAGAAAATGCAAGTAAAAAAATGTTCATTCCTCCCAATTTAGAAATCCAAGATAGCTGGTGTAAGACCCACAGTTGGGACTCTTTGGTTCAGGTCAGATTCATTGTTTTTTTAACCTACAACGAATTGGGAGCAAAAGTGAAACCATAGAGAGTTTTGATTCGCTTGAAAAAACAGCAGTGCGATAATTGAATTTTAAGGTTTTTAATTCTAATTTCCTATTTATTTTACAGAAAACTTCAGCTTTAGTTCTTCTTGCATTTATGGACGCTGAGTATAGCTGTATTTGTGCAAAACAATTACCTTAGCGATGTAAAACAAAATCTCTGAGCAGTTTCATTATGTTCATGGACTGAGAAACTGATATGGAGTGATTTTAAATAACACCACTGACTCTTGATGACTTGAACCCATGGTAATGTAAATTTTTTTGAAGATATTTTACTTATGATTATGTTACACCCTAGGCCATTTTTATTCAAACTGATATGTTTGTGTCGAGAAGAAATCCGATACCACTGAATTGCATGTGTGAATAATGTCTTTGCTATAATGTGGTATGGTATACGTCGATGTCAATCTCTCCGCATTGTATGGCGAAAACGGCCAAACTGATTTTTAGGTCTCTCTCTCAGGATAGGAGCGCAAGAGTAAGAAGCCAGGAATGGAGGGGGGGGTTGTGACGCGGTGGTGGGGTGGTTTAGGGGTGTTGTGGTTGCGAGACGAGGAGATCCGAAAATTTGACATAGTTTCTGAACCCAAAGTTCCGAAAGAACCAAATAAAAAATCTTCTGAAAGCCGGTTTATTTCTCTGGTAAACAACCAACGCAAACTTGGTCGAGGCAAAAATAACGTTTAACCTTTGTAAGAACAAATCTTTCCTGAATGGAGGGTTTTTAATTGACTCACCCTGTATAATTAAAACATACCTTGACATTCTGAAAACTCGACCAAATATAATTTTCGGATTTGGCATCATTTCCCGACTTACCTAAATAGTTTTTGAAAACGTCGCTATCCCGAGTAACATTACCAGTCCAACAAAAGCTCGCTTCATTCGCTTTTCGTCTATTCACGGAATCCATTTTGTGTATAATATGAAAGGCCCTGATTACAAGCCACTGGAGAGTGCCTTGGTACTTGGTACAAATTGTGCACTCGACGACGCCTCTCCTTAACATCCTGTTATTTGACGGTGTTGATCATCCAAATGCGAAATAAATAAAGCGTTTTAACCATGCGTAAATAGAAATCATTGAACCGTTGAACTTGTGGTGGCAATAACAAGTCGTGTCCCATGTGTAATTTATTACCGGTGTAGAAGCAATATAGTCCGTTGGGCAGCCATAGTCCGGGCTCCATAGCCTATAACGGAATAAAATCGTGAAACAATGTTGCGTAAAGAGTCAACTGAATCGATTGCCCTATTGATCACCATGTTCCCGACTATGAGTACGCCGACACATGGTTACTTCTACAACCGGTATTACGTAATCAAGCTTATGTCCGATGGAATTAAATAACAAATCCGCTTATCTCCCTCATGTCTCTTGTACCTATGGTAATCGTCTCCACATGCGGTCGGGACATAATCACTTTACCGGACCTAAATTGATCGGTTTTAGTGTCGGATATAACTTTGGCCGTTTGGACGCGCGTCGGGTAACTCTATCACCTCACGATTTATTGCCCGAAAAAGATCAGGGTTAAGTTCCGGTCCTAAATTTAGACCGATATTAGTAAAGTGCGTGTGGACGCGTTCTATCAGAACTAACGGTGGCATTTTCGTCCTTTTCTGAAGTAAGCAACGGAAGCGAGTGGCGTTAGTCGGGGTGGCGAGAGTGGGCGATCAGGCACCCTTGGAAAAAAAAAATGGAGTAGAAATTTGAAGGCAAGGGAGAAAAAATTTTATGGGGGCAAGGAAAAGGGAGGAAAGAGTAAAGAGAATAGGAGAGCCAGGGAGAAGCCGGGTGTTTTGATGTTATGATGTTACAGCATGCAGGGCTGACACCGTCTCATTTTACGACTCAAAAGAATAAGTCAGGCCAGCAAGCGAAGCGAGTACCTTAAACGTATCCAAAATCCTACATTATTTTTTCCAAAATCCTGGATAGGCAACTGATTCGGGGGAAAATTAATATTTACCCGTCAAATGCCAAGGGAGACATCTACAGGTTCTTGCCCACAATTGACTAGAGGTCTAGTTACGCGTTTAAGCCCCAGATGGAAAGCAGATCAGTATTCGCATATTAAAATTAAAAGAATGACGGGCCCCCCCCCCCACACATGGACGGCACCTGGTTTAGTCTGATTTGATTTCAAATCTAGTAAAAAAGGTCCAGAAATTTGTTTTTCCAAGGATATGGAACTAATTGAGTACTTTTGGGGGAAATGTGTATTTCCAATACTGGGGAACATATAAGGTTTTTGGGAAGTTAGTCCTATCTTGACCACCTTGAAAGTGATTTTTGAATAAAATTACAGGTGCGTAGAATCATGTGCGTAAAGGTAGAATTACATCCGCTATCACGGGGCATCAGCCCGGCTGGGCAGAGCCGGCACTCCATCGAAGAACCATTCTATGGGGGACACATAGAGCGCGTTATGGCAAGAAAGTCGGTGGTCCAAAAATAGCGTATGGCGCATTAGCGAAATGTAATGTGATGCTAAATCTTCTCAGTCTTTTGTGGTCCTTTGTTAATATATATCGTCGTTATATAGAGACTATGACGACTATCGGAAGTGGATTGTAATTTTTGTATGGAAATACAAACATTATCCGGTAATTCAAGAAAGAATTATACCCCCAAAATTACTCAATTTAGTTCAATAGCCTTGGAAAAACAAAATTTCGGGACCGTTTACGAGATTTGAATCCATTCAGACTAAACGCAGGTGGCGTACCAGGGACCGTCATTTCTTTTAATTTTGCTATATGTTACCCCGATTTGTAGCGGTATCTCTCCGTGGTACGAAGCCATTCCGCCCCCCCTGCGGGTTTGACGGATGGGAAGATGATCGGAACATGCTCCTTTAAGGACTATGGATAGTCAAAAATCCCTCGTTGATAGTTTGATATGTGATTCTCTTCTATAAACTTATTCACCTGCACAAAGCAACCAGTAGAGTGGTTATATATTTGTATAGTTACAAGATCAGGTAAACAAAGCAACCAGTAGAGTTGTTATAAAGAGCAGGTAAACCAAAGAATAGTTATAAAGTATACCTAGAAGCAAGTATAACATAAGTGTTTACCTTGCACCAAGCAACCATTCGTGCTGCTTTATTATTTTAAATAGTCTACCAATGGCAGGTATAAGAGATCATGTTTTTAGAATACAAAAGGAAGGCAGTATAACCAACCTATTACATATTATAAAAATCTAGAATGGCTATTTGTCACATATAAGACCAAACCAAATTTGCATGAGAATTAGTGACTGGTTAATTTATTTCCGTGATTGGTTTTCACGAGCATATCACAACTTTAACTAATGCTCCTTTTGAAGACAAATCAAAGAAGACCACCCACGGCAAACGTCATGAGTTATAAAACTGATGCTCTAAGACCAGAGAGATCATTCGTTACCGGTTTCGCGTCTTAGCAGTTCACTCTGTAGACAAGAAATTGTATTAGAGTGAAATTAAAAAGTGATATATATGTTTACTCTACGGCAAACTGCACAGAGTATATTTAACTTGAATTTTGTATGTTTACTCTCAAGGCAAAGTTTTTGAATTAGAGTATAGTAATTAAAAAAATTCAAGTAAGTAAAACAAAATATGAACGATCTAATTCCACCCACATCCCGACATATATGTTGGAAAGACTTGAGAAAGAGGGAATTCGTCGTTGATATTTTGGAGTCAAGGGAAAGGTGACTCGGTAGTTTAGCATTAGAGGCTATGTAGTCGACATGTGAGCCTGCCATATGAAACCTAAAGGCTGTTTTCAGAGCCACAAATTCTTCGGGACACTCTGCTCATAAGTCACCACATCAGTCAGGAAGTGACGTGTCCCCATCCGGTTAGATTAAAACAAAAGTCTAACCGAGGACACAGGCGGGCATCCGCAACCTGGGCTTTATTACGTTTTCCGGGTAGCTAGTTCGCTCACCGAGGTGCAAACACGAATTTTGGGTTTGCACTCTTAAACATGTAAAACACAATTCCGTTGGAAACAGTCAAACTGAGGGTAAAGTCCGTTTTTGGCCCATAACTTAATTCTAAGCATGGGTCGAGAGAGATCCTGACCTCAGCAGTGCCAACTGTGAAGAACCCTGAGAGGGAGTTCAGAAACGTACGTCTTTCTAGCTGCATGCCTATGCATTTCATGCCAGTTCCGCCTGACTTCAACTAGGGAAACGTTAAGTACACGTCTTTCCCGTGCCCTTTTATCCGAGTAGGCCTATCAACCCTCAAAATTGCCAGGGAAACTTAGTTTCAATCACTTTTACCACATGTTCTCTAGACTGAGGACCGATACATCATCTTTTCACTTTCATGACACAGACATGTGATGATCAGAACAGCTCCGAGTAATTTTATAGGAGTTACTCCTACGATGAATTAACAGAGTACATTGAGTCACGATACCTGGCCTCATTTTGTGAAAACCGTCGTCACTCTCCTTTGTTTATTAGAATTAAGGAGAATGTATACGGCATGACCGGAGAATGCAAATTTACAATTTACTACAAGATTCGAGAGGACTAAAGTAGGTTCATATGTGACAATCATTTTTTGCATAACAATACAATATAGAAATGACAAAGCACGCTGTACATGTAGAATTACCAACTCCAGTATATTATAGGAGTTACATTTAGGAATAGCCAAGTATATGAATTACGATATTTTCGTCATAGTCTCTATAGCACGACGATATATATTAACAAAGGACACAAAAGATCTGAGAAGATATGAAGCACATAACAAGTTCGCTAATGCGCCATACGCTATTTTTGGACCACCGCTTTTCTTGCCATACGCTGCTCTATGGGTCCCACAGAGAATGGTTTTGGCGATGGGAGTTCGACGGCCTCTGCCCAGCCTGGCTGATGGCCCCGTGATAGCGGATGTATTCTACCTTTACGCACATGATTCTACGCACATTACTCGTATCAAAATCACTTTCACGGTGGTTTAAGATAGGACTACTTCCAAAAAACCTTATAGTTCCACAGTATTGGAAATACAACTTATCCGGTAATTCAAGAAGAATTATCCCCCAAAATGACTCAATTTAGTTCCATAGCCTTGGAAAAACAAATTTCTGGACCTGTTTTACTCGATTTGAAATCAAATTCAGACTAAAAGCAGGTGCCGTCCAGGGCCTGTCATTCTTTGAATTTTAATAATTATTATATCTACTCTAGAATAACCAATTAAAATAGTCATTGCAAAATATAGCCAAATTTAACCTCTGTATTTTTCTCAGAAAACTTCAAATCGGCCTTATTTTCCCATGTAGACTTACACAGTAAGAGCACGGCATGACAAAATTAAATTGATGCTATCAAACATATAAAAAGGTTATTGATTTAAGTATTATTAATATTAATTACTTACTCCTAGGTATTATATCTACACGCAACTTAAATCCCAAGATTTACTTATTTAATTTTTTAATTAGTAAAATATCTTGATTTTTCTGGGGAAATATCTTGTCCAAATTAAAAAAACTAAAATAAAACACGTTCGCCATTTCGGTTTTGGGGCTAGCTACTGGAAAAAACTTGTTTTGCTTTTTGCATCGAGTTCGTGAAAATAAACATCTTGATTTTTTTGCCTGAAAAAATGGTAAAGTTGTGATTTGTGAGCAAAGTGGTGATATTTTCTATGGAATAATGAAGGGCAGCTTAATGTGTGATATAGGAGTGGACTTTTGACCAACAGAAATTCTGTTTGTAAGCAAAACAAATAAACTCACGCACGCACACACAACACACACAAACGCACACACACACACACACACATCGCAGCAATTCAATTCATACATAACCTTTTCACATGATGAGCAGAAAGGGCCAAAACATTTCATAAACGCCTTAAAAGCCTATGATAGTATCAAAAAAGTAAGGTCAGATTTAGCATTTGAGCAGTATGGAATATCAAAAATCATTTATCATCAAAGTTTGTGATATTTTAACAAAGATGGTCAGCGGCATTCAAGACATTAATAGGTATTCAGCAAGTAAGTCATACAAAACATTTCACATGATGAGCAGAAAAGGCAAACAACTAACCACGCCATAAAAGCCTATGGTAGTATCAGACATTCAAAATCAGATTCGCATGAGCAGCAAAGGCAGCATCATACACGCATAAAAGCCATGGGATATCAACCCATGCAAGATCGATTTAGCATTTATCGTGCACATTGTGCTATTTTAACATTTAATAGTATATCAGCACTTAAATTCATCAATTCACATGAGACAAGCAAGGCAAAAACATTCTAGCACGAGGTATTAATCAAAGTACTATCACATTATAGTAATATAATTTAGCACAAAATCCTTCACAAGGCAATATATAAGAATTAACACTTGGTAATTGATAATATTGCAATTCACTAATTTAATACAGAATGAAGTGATGTACAACAATGGCTTGACGATTGCTACCTCGGAAACAGTAGAGGACGTAGCAAAAAAATCACAGCAGATACAGAAGGTGGAAGTTGTATAAATTGAATAATTTACAGTAATGGAGTGGATTAATTGTGACATGGTAAGGAAGCGAGCGGAAAAAGGAGAAAACCTGGCATCCAAAAAGTACGAGAAAAGGTAACTTGCTTACCCCCCCCCCCCCCCCCGGCGGAAAGGTTATCACAATGGAGTGTATGCAGGACTTTGTAGAGGTTGCTGGCAAAAATAGCGAGCGTATTTTCCAAATGCGGCGAATAAAAGTTGCCCGCTCAACTGTAGGGGGGGGGGGGGGGGGGTAAGCAAGTTACCTTCTCGGTAACTTGTTTGGATGCCGACTTTTTTATCCTTTTTACCTGTGCTCGATTCCTTACATTGTCAAATTAATACACTCCATTACGTGTAAAAATTATGTCAATTTAGACAACTTCCACCTTGGTATCTGCTGTGGAATTTTGCTACGTCCTTTACGGTTTCCGAAGGTAGATAAATAGTAAATGCCAATTGGGTAAATTCACTTCTATTCTTCTGATATGAAATTCGTTGAATTGCAAATATTATCAATTACCAAGGTTAATTCAGATATACTGCTTGTGAAGGATTTGTGCTAATTATATTACATAATGTGATGTACTTTGATTCATTACCTCGTTGCTATGATGTTTTGCCTTGCTGGTCATCATGTGAATTGATAGAATTTAAGTGATGATATACTATTAAATGTTAAAATAGCAAAAATGTGAACGATAAATGCTAATTCTGTTCTTGCATGGTTGATATTACCATAGGCTTTTATGGCGTGGTAGAGGCTGCTTTATGTCATGCAAAATTGCTATTGAATGTTGATATACCATAGGCTTTTATGCGTGGTATGTTGTTTGCCTTTCTGCCCATATGTGAATGTTTGTATGAATTTAAACGTGCTGAGAGTACTATTAATGGTCTGGACTTGCCACTGACCATCTGGTTAAATAGCACAAATTTGAATGATAAATGATTTTGATATTCATACTGCTCAAATGCTAAATTGACCGACATGTTGTTACTATCAGGGATTTTATGGCGTGGTAGATGTTTGCCTTTCTGCTATCATTGTGAAAAGTTTATGTATGAATTTAAATTGCTGAGGATGTGTGTGGGGGTGTGTGTGGTTGTGTTGTGTGTGTGTGTGTGCTTGTGTGTGTTTTTGTTTATGTTTAGCTTATACGATATTGACTTGTTAGAGTTGTTAGCGTTATGGATTTGTTAACTTTTATTATTACATAAAAAATATCACCACTTTTCTCACCAAATCACAACTTTAATTTGCAGGTCAGGGTTATGTCACGAACTCTTAAGCAAAACAAGAAAACAAGTTTGTTCCATAGGCTAGCCCAAAAACCCCAAAATGAGAAAGTGTTTATTTTTATTTTTTTTTTAATTGAAAAGACATATTTCCCCAGAAAAATCAAGATATTTTATCTATAATTAAAAAATTAAAGTAAGTAAATCTTGGGATTTATTTGCGTAGATATATACATTAGGACGGTAGGTAATTAATAATAATTAATTAATACTTAAATCAAAATAACCTTTATTATGTTGATAGCATCATTTTAATTTGTCATGCCGTTGCTCTTAACTGTGTAAAGTCTATGGGAAAAAAATAAGGCGATTTTGAAGTTTCTAGGAAAAATACCAGATGATGGTATAAATTTGGCTATATTTTGCAATGCCTATTTTAATTGGTTATTCTAGAGTAGATATTAATGAATTATTAAAATTACAAGAATGACGGGCCCGGACGGCACCTGCTTTTAGTCTGAATTTGATTTCCAAAATATAGTAAACGGGTCAGAAATTTGTTTTTCCAAGGTAGGAACTAAAATGGCGTAATTTTGGGGATATTCTGCTGAATTACCGGATTTAATGTTGTATTTCCAATACTGTTGGAACTATAAGGTTTTTGGGAAGTAGTCCATTTTAGAACCCCTGGAAAGCTGATGTTGAATAAGATTAGATGTGCGTAGAATCATGTGCGTAAAGGTAGAATACATCCGCTCTCAGCGGGGCCTCAGCCAGGGCTGGCAAGGCCGGCACTTCCATCGCCAAAACCATTCTCTGGGGACACATAGAGCAGGCGTATGGCAAGAAAGTCCGGTGGTCCAAAAGATATGAGTTATGTCGCATTACGAAATTGTTAATGTTGCTGCTATTTCTTCTCAGATCTTTTGTGTCCTTTGTTAATATATATCGTCGTCTATTAGAGGACTATGAGAATATCGTATTTAAGATAATATTGGCTATTCTTAAAGTTAACTCCTATAATATACTTGGAGGTTGGGATTTCTACATGTACAGCGGCTTGTTTCACATTTTCTAGATGTTTTTAGACAAAAATGATTGTCACAGATGAACTACTTTAGTCTCTCGAATCTTTGTCGTTTGTAACGATTTTGCATTCTCGCTGACGTATACATTCTCATTACTTCTAGATAAACAAAGGAGAGGTTTGACGACGTGTCAAAAATGTGGCCGTTATCGTGACTCAATGTACTCGGTTAATTCATAGTAGGAGTAACTCCTATAAAAATTACTCGGAGCTGTTCTGATCATCCCATGTCTTTGGATATGAGTAAGTGAAAAGATGAATGTATCGGTCCTCAGTCTAGAGAACAGGTGGTAAAGTGATTGAAACAATTTCCCTGGCAATTGAGGGTTGATAGGCCTCCTCGGATAAAATGGCACGGGAAAGGAACGTGTACTTAACGGTTCCCAAAAGGTGATTCATGATGAAATGGAATGGTGAAATTGCATAGCATGCAGCAGCTAGAAAGACGTAGTTTCTGGGGGAACTCCTTATCAGGGTTCTTCATCAGTTGCATGCCGGAGGTCAGGATCTCTCTCGACCCATGCTTAGAATTAAAGTATAGGGCCAAAAACGGACTTATACCTCAGTTGACGTTGCCAAAGGAATTGTTACATTTTAGAGTTGCAAACACCCAAACTTCGTGTTTGCACCTCG
>JAMKCH010030723.1:0-48034 GCA_023653785.1 Ophioderma brevispina | reverse complement strand
ATGTTGCGATGCATCGCACAGTGCGCACGCATACCCCGCATGTCCGCAGGTCTGCACATGCATAAGCACATGTGCGAATGTCTGCGCATGCGTCGCCACAAAACCTAATCAGCGCGAGAGTAAATGATTCCCCACCCCTCCACCAAGTTTCATCAAACTCGGACATGGATCTTCGATAGTTTGTTCACAAGCTTTTGGGAAAAAACTACCCCAAATTAATCTTATTTAGCAAATAGGTACCTAATTAGCATATGGCCATGCCCATAATCTAATCAGATGAAGGCAATGGCAGTCCGATCCCACCCACCAAGTTACATCCATACCCTTAGGGGTCTCATGTTATCGCGTTCACAAAGATTGTGTTTGACGCCGCGACGACGCCGACGACGACGAGCCTTGAATGATAGCATAATCCCCCTTCTGCTTTTCAAGCCAGGGGGATAAAAATGGGGATAAACTTGGCAAGTTTCATGTCCTTGGGGACCGTGCTGGAGGTGATTGAAAGATACAATATGATACGATAGTGGTTCGGCACCATCCTTCAAAAATCGAGGAGAGATGTAGTCGGCCACAGATTGTTCACCTAGGTAGAAATTTTGGTAGACAAAATTCAACATTAATCATGCAAAGAGAACTCACCTGGAGATGCCTTACCCTGATAAAAGCTCCTAAACTTAACAGATAAGTAAGTACTGAACAAATTGCTGGAGAGGTTAGTTTGTAGTCAAAGATGTGAGCAACGGTAGTGAAAAAATCATTGATCTTATTACAAACGGCTGATGTATCCGATATAAAGAGCCATTGTCACTGAGGACAATTTGAGCTTTAGAGTCAGATTTGGCACTGTATCAAGGTCCTGAGAATTTTCCAAGTTTCTTTAGCATGATTTTTATTTTCGTCAAGTTGTTACTAAGTAATTAGCTTTCTTGATCTCAAGTTAACACATCTATGTGACACAAAGGCAGCATTTTATACTACCCGCCACATGTTTTGATCGAGATCTCGATCACCTGAGCACAGTAATTGTTAATTGAATTACGGAAAGCTGAAAATGTACTGAAAGACCCATTGTGACTACCTTGGTTAATGACGGTGTTGCTCCTTTTGTACGCAGGCCTATTTTTGTCAATAATTTCGGAACGTCACCCAAGGCTGCTACGTTTGTTTAAAATAAACGAACTTCTTGATTGGAGAGCCTGCTCTATCACCTTACTAAATGGATGAAAATTCAGGTCAGCCAACTGTGTTAACGCAGTTACTGAGTAGGACCAGGTTACCCATCGCACTCTGCCAAGGGGGAAGCAAATTTGACCGTGTCATAGCTTCAGTGATTAAACAGTTTTGATGGGTATTACTATATGTTTTCTTTGCTTCCTGGTGGGCAGTTCGTCAATAGTGATCACTTGCTATATCACTAGAGTTGGGCCAGAAGAAACACTCCCCTACGCCCATATGTGGTTTTACCTCTGGGTCAATTAAAGTTTGTTCAGTGTCAGCACATTGCCAATCGCATGATCTACTCGGGCTTTCTAAAGCACATCGGTTTCTAGTCTTGCCATCTTCTTACCAATCCGTTTGTCGTAGCCCGGCTAGGTCTTGTATTTGGTGATTTCTTGTTTCTCACGCATTTGTGGTTTTTTCAAAAGGCACTAGTGCCAAACCTGTAATGCCCATTTTGACCGATTGCTCAAATGACCGCTGAACCAAGTGCCTATATGGTGTACACATTTGTGGCTATGGTCACCTAGTGGTCACTATTGTCATTTTGGCCAAATCAAGACTCCCTTCTTCTCCTACAAACAGCTTGCATTAATTTTGCCATTAATGCACCAGGCATGCCTCGACAGTGCCTATGGGGTGTCACCGATTTTGATCAGTGATTTAGCAAGTGGTCATTTCGGCCCCCCCTACAATCTTATGAAAATTCATATTCTCCGGCAAATCGGTGACCCGTATCAGACCCTTGTGCATATTGCTTCGGCTATGGTCAATGCATCTGGGGGTCCACAGATTTTAGGATCAGTGGTCAGCTAGCGGTCATTTGCCATTGACCATACACATGACATCTTCCGTTTCTGACAAATAAGGCTCGCTGATTTACGGGACCGTTGTCACATTAATCGTCTATGCCGTCAGTGTCATATAGGGGCAGCAAGCTGGTCATTTGAGTCATTTTGGCCAAAATATTATTAAAATCTATGACTTTTTTCTCCAGCAAATAAGTGGCCATTATCATGACCCGTATGCATATTGCTTTGCCTTAATGACCAGTGAATATGGGGTACTATTTCGATTTTGATCAGTGGTCATCAAGTGTCATTCGGCCAATCTTATGAAAATTCATATTCGTCCTGCAATAAGGTGCGCTAATCATGACCCTTGTGCATTGCTTCGCCTACTGGTCACTGCCTATGGGGTGTCCACAGAATTTGGGATCAGTGGTCATCTAGCGGTCATTTTGGCCATTTGACCAATACACATGAAATCTTCCGTTCTAACAAATAAGGCGCGCTGCTTACGACAGTTTGGCACATTCATCGCTATGGTCAGTGCATATAGGGTCAGCAAGTGGTCATTTTGGTCCTTTTTGTGCCAATTTATTAAAATCCTTTGAATTTTTTCTCCAGCAAATAGTGCCATTATCATGACCCGTATGCATATGCTTTGCCTATGACCAGTTGCAATATGGGGTCGTCTTTAGATTTCTTTGATACAGTGTCATCTTTGTCATTTTTGGCATTTTGGCCAATACACATTAAATCTCCTTCTCTGGCCAATAAGGTGTGCTGATTATGACAGGTGTGCATCTTCATCGTCTATGGTCAGTGCCTATGGTGTACACAGAATAAGTGGTCAGCAAATGGTCATTTCGGCCATTTTGGGGGGCGCAAAATCTATTAAAGTAATTTTTTTCTCCAGCCATAGTGGTGTCCTTATCATGACCCTTATACATATGCTTTGCTATGGTCTGTGCAATAGGTTATACACCGACGTTTGATCCATGGTCATCTGGTGGTCATTTGGTCATACCACGAATCTTCCTCTCGACAAATAGGCACGCTGATTACGACAGTGGTACAGCATTCATTGCTATGTTCAATGCACATAGGGTCCACGTACACCCAATTTTGATCAGTGGAGCAGCAATGCGCATTTCAGACCAACATGTCCCTTAACGTGACATTTAAACACAAGTTTGCCTAGTCAGCAAGTGATCGTTTTATCCACCTGCTAAAGGGTTCCAAGCTTGATTATAAATCCTATCAGTTCCATGATGCAGCATGCATTGACTCTTAAGACACCATGTACCATCATAGTAAAGAAAACAGGGATATACATGCCTAAATTAGTGCTATTCGAATACTAGTACAGATTGAATGCATATAGGCTTGCTGTTTATTCCGTTTCCCGCATCAGACTAGCAACAACTACCTTTAACGAGGCCATAACAACAGGTCTGATTCCCCGCCAAGCTAGATACCTGTGATTCCAATTGTTTTGAATATTCATTATATACCACCGCCCATATAGATGAGCCAGGATTCCGAATAATGCTACTTGTTGCCCAGATTTTACCGGCCATATCTAATAATTTAAAGGAGGATGGCCCATTTAAGTACTTATGAAATTTTCATCTTGATATATTGACCTTCACCCAAAAACCCAACTGCAAAGTTTCGCGCCGATATTTCAGCCGTTTTGATTAAGAGCTAAAAGCGTGATTGTTTAGCTCCATAGTAGTACTGTGTAAAATTAATATTGGTCGCCAAAAAGGGGTACATTTTTTCACTCATAACTTCAAACCAAACATCCTTTATCCCTAAGATTTCACAAGTAAATAAGAAAAATAGTAGCTTTCCTTCTGATACCAAAATTTTGGCCAGTTCTGGTAAAATCTGAAACTTCTGGACAAGGCTTGCGATCCGGGCCATGGCACCTTTAAATAGCTACATCAATAAGCAACAATAGTCATATATTTTGTTTACACAACAGCTCCCTCTGTTTTCCCATTAAAGGGGGATGGCAGTTTTTTATCTTGATATAATGGCCTCACTCTCCAAACCCACACCTGTAAAGTTTCGCGCCGATATTTCAACCCGTTTTGATGTGCAGAGCTAAAAACATGATTTTGCAATCCCCATAGATATGTGTAAAATTAATATTGGTCGCCAAAAAGGGTCACATTTTCCTCATACAGCCAAACCAAACATCCGTAGCCTAATATTTCACAGGGTAAATGAATAAAATATAGCCTTGCGTCTCATACAAAATTTTGACCAATTCCGGTTAAATCTGGAGTCCCTGGGGACGAGGGCTATTAGCGATCAGGCCCTGGACCTTAAATTGAAAAACCACTCTCCATATATATTTATCGATTACATATTTTATAAAGTCTAAGAACCTAAAAAGTACCCTATGAGTACAAATGTCACTCCACAGACCGACCTGAATGTCGGAAAGGTGATGTCGCATGGCAACAGCCCGAGGCCGAACACACCATTACAAATGAAGGGGAACTTGCATCAAAATTCATCACAAGCTCTCCCCAATAACGGAAAATAGTACATTCGTTAAAATGTTATCAACAAAGGCCTAACCCATTATAAAAGAAAACTAAACCCATAAACAAAACCATGTAAGTGCATACGCAATCCGGGACGCCATCGAACAGGACTCAATTGACTATTTAACACTGTACAAAACACCACTTCCCCCCTTCCCCCCAAAAAACATGTAAATATAAAAATGGTGCGCTCCTTAATCCTTTTAATATTCAATAGCAACAAATACCTGACATGACAAACTTAAAACAGGTGCATAACATCCTTAGCAGCAAGTAGGCAACCTCAACATCATGGAGTTATCATGGTCTTCATAAGTAAAACTTGAGCGGTCTCCAAACTTTGGTCCATGCTTGTTATCACATAAAACAGCCAAGCCGACTTCAACAAAATTTTTTTTCTTTTGTGTCGTCTCATCCAGGGTGGGTTTACACTAAATCTGCTCAAGCGCTGTTGCAAGTCGATATGCAACTGAGCTTACCGTGGAATAGGTTTGACTCCTCCTGCTAACTCTTGGTTTATTTATTTTCGCTCCCGAAAGTATACCCTGCTAGCACGCTAACAACGTGCACACAAACCAAAGGCTTTCAGTATGAGAAGACAAGCACGGCAGCCAGTGAAACCCAAAAAAACACAAAAACATACCCAAAACACGACTCCCGTCACAAAATTCCAAAAAATAAACCCTACACAATAGATGCCCCCATTGTTCCAGAAATTGCCGCATTTTTGAGGGGTAATGCACATAAAACGCCCGAATAGTAGCGAAAATAAGAGCCGACATATTAAAACACGCCGCACTCGATTGCAAAAAAACCCAACAATTCATTGAATGTGGGTTAATTTTAAAAAAAATCAAAATCACACTGTTCAAGGAAGTAACATGCACTCAATTTTGAGGACCTAACATGTTATGGGGAGTGAAGAGGTCCAAGTGGCCTAGGGTCATAAATGAGAAGCCTAGTTTGGCAAAGCAAGCATGTGTTTTCTAGAATTTGAAGGATGCTGAATAGGAATTTTTGGGTCAATCTCTGGGAAATGTAGGGAATTTTGTAAAATAAGGGGTAACATGAAGACGAATAAACTTAGAAATCAGGTCAAATGTGTTTACAAGTACACCAACCACATTAGTTCTTTTATAAGGATTAAAAAGATTATAGTTGTGTATGTTCCTTTAGTTACACAGAGACAGGACATATTAAGTTCAAGGTAATCCAGGGGTAAAAAAACTTACCCATACGCTGGTTTGTTGAAACTGGGTCAAACTGCGTTGGTCGTGCCTGATTTTACAATATTGCTGTTGGGTTGCTAAGTACTGGGCAAAATTGTAATGAGGGTATACATGGTTCCACAGGCGGGACACCAAAACTTACCTAAAATAAAAATGCATTTTCTGTTCCAGTTTGAACCAGAGCAAAAAGGTGACACCACTTCATGCAAATCAAAACATTGGATAATTTTTCCCAGGACAGGATTGCCCTTGAAACTTGTCAGGGCTGTAGCTGTGAATAAACAGTAAGAACCTATACAAACTATCCCTTTTATTCCCTTACAATAAGGCAAAAATACATTACATTTAAGCACAATACACCTTGATTCAAATTTACCCCCTGATTTTACAATGTTCTCCAAATTGTCTCAGAGGTTTGACTCCAAATGTCTGATCAGGAGCCTTCGAACTATGGAAAAACATATTCAAACCTTCTTCTCCAAACTTTGAGAATAGGATTCCCACTCTCATCCATGACCCAACTAAAGAGAGATTGTCACACCAAAAGTGTGAAAGATTAGGCATTCAAAGCATCCAATACAAATAGAAATGAACCTAACACTCCACAAATGCCTATGATCTTGAGAGCAGGGGAAAGCACAATAAAGAAAGAGTGAACTTCTTTCAACCTAAAACACATCAGATCCCTCTGAAATTACCCCCTCCAATCTTACATGACCCCACGGAAACTGCTTCCTGCATCTGAGCTGTTGTTTCTCTTCAATGAACATATTAAAATTTGTGAAGCCAAATATTAAGAAATACTTTACTTCCTTGAAGATTTCCTGAATTGAACAGAAATTTATATTAATATATCTATTTGAGAGATCTTTAACATTAGCAGTAAACTTGAGCATGATACACATGCACTGCAAAAGAAGGGGCATCTCCTTACCATCATCTTCAGTCATACAAACATATGGCATTTCCAAGGTGTTTAGCTCTGGCAAATACACAAGATTCTTGAAAAATGTATCTGCACATCTAGCAAAAATCCCATCATTACCTCTCCCAATGTACAATTCGTGAAGCTTGGGAATAAGGTGGAATGACCTAGCAAGTTCAATCACACCCTCCTCTCCAATGTAATTGAATTGCAGAGACAATACTTGCAGCAATGGAATATGATGAAATACCCTACACAGTTGAAGTACACCATCTGACCGCATTGCATTTTTTGCCAAGTAAAGGTGTGTTAAAAGTGGCACATGTTGAAACAATTTGCACAATCTTCTAGTTCCCTCAAATCCAAGGTGTGTTGGATCCACAACTTGTTCATAGAAAACATCAAGTCCCTGATGCTGAATGAATTGTATAGGTTTACAAAATGAATTCAAAGACAGAAAGTATGAAAGCGATGATGAAGCATTAATGCCATCCAATTTGTCTTTCCACCTACAATCATTCATAAGTACACCACAAATTTTCAGCACCCGAAGCTTCTGAAGTTGTCTAAGGCCTTGTATCAATTCACTCATTGCATCTCCTATTTTACATCCAACAAGGGAAACATGTTCTAACTTAGGCACAAAAGTGAAAGATGCAACTATTGCACTTATATTTCTCTCCACTAAGTTAGCCACAGAGAGATCAAGATAGTCCAGATTTCCCATGTACTTCAAAGCATCCGCTAGTGTTATTGCTGCATCACCTATCTTGTTCCAGCGCATATCCAATTTTTTAAGAGCTAATTTGCTGGGTGGATTTTGCAAGTGTAACTGTCTACCAAGTTTGGTTAATATTTCAAACAATCGTCTGCAGTTGGAGGTGTACATTTCAGCATCAACTAAAGAGAGCTCTTGAAGATTGTGGAATAGCCCTTGACAAAGTAAATTGCATCCTACTGGGTTACGGCATAGCTCCAGTGATATCACATGTGTGGATTCGAGAACATTACATAACTTGGTCATGTCTTTGCCAGATATGCAATTTATGAGTCTTAAGCTTTTTAACTGTTTTTGCTTGTTAAGAAAACCTAACAGTGAGTCCATGTCAAAACATAGTAGTTCAACATTCAGTTTTTCAATTTTATAAAGAATATTTAGATATTCAGACACTATGTTTTTGCTTTGTCGTTCAATTGTCTTCTTTATAGCACATAACTCTTGATAATGATCATCATCTATGCATCCTATTCTGCTCAATTTAAACTGGCACTGATGGTCACATGACAAACTTACAGATGTCATATTTGGCATTATTTCTATGAGTTGTTTGGATACCTGAACAAAGTTGGAATTTAAATTTAAAAGATCATTATCGGTGAATGAGATGGTGGCTTCCTTAACTTTATCTGGCCATATGTGGCTTCTGAGATTGTGATTTCTGCACTTGGCCACATAGCTCTCTACAATATGTGACATTTCTTGAAACAATAGTGGATACTGAGGACTAAGTAAATCAACAATATTCAAATTGTCAGTCAGTGGTTGTAAGTAATTGTAAAGTGAAGTGTTTTCTGAGTCACAATTTAAATCTGCTTCAAATACAAACTTGAAAGGTGATTGCAAAATGAATCTAGAACTCTCTGGTGTGACATTATCATCATATGACATGATTCTCCTTATTTTTCTAACCACATGGTCAACTACACCTTCAGCTGCCTTTGAACTTAACCCACAGCAAAACCTTAGGACTATTTCCATTACAAGAATGCTTTTTAAGTCAATAGTTTCCAGAAATTCTATAAATTTGTCATGATCAGTGTCGGCCATATTTGCTAGATACCTAGCAGCACAGAACTCTTGGAAAGTAAAGTGAATAAATGACAACTGGCTAATCCTTTCAAATCCATGAACTTCGCTTTCATCTTTGAACATTAATCCCAGGCTACATGCCTGACCTATGAGATCAGCTGACTCAAATGCAGAGTCATCAAACTTATTTGTTTCGTTTTTCACCCAGATAATGCTGTCTCTCCTAACTTGAGCATGATTCTGTTTATTCTAACCTTTCTTTGAAGTGGCCATAAAGCTTGTGAGCTGAATGTTGTTGAATTGGATTGCTCCTCCATTTTGGCATTTCTCCATCCACTGCCGGCGCAATATCTACTGCCTGCTCATATAAACTTGTATTTGTTTCGGGAAGATTCCTTCCGTTTTGGTTTCTCAAAAGACCCTCATTCCCCAAAAGAAGCGGTAGCCGGGTTCGTGAAATCAGATGAGGGGATGCACTTATCTTGTTTTTCATATAAATACAATCTTTGACAAGCTAAAGTTCATCTTCGAAGGATTCAAAAAAACTTGGAAATAAACTGATTAGCACTTTTTAGTGAAAATCCTTTAAGAAAAACTGGCATCCGCATTCTTTGTACAAATTCCGGTACCTTTCTAGGTCTAGTTGTTACAATGAGCATGAGCATCCACACAACATAGTCACTCAAAAATGTCTGTGGTTTGAGCTGAGCTCATCATATCCTCAAATAAAAAAGGCATGCATCCACTATGGTTCCTCTAATAAGCATCTATAGTTTGCTTTAGGGTTCTATGCAGAAGTTGAGCTTTTATGGCATCAGCAAGATCTCCCACTCTTGAACTTCCGTATATCAAGAGCAAAACAAAAGTTTGAAGAGTCCTCCTCAACTTAAAATCGGATCCCGTGGAGGTAGCACTTGATCTGTTTCCACACCAAACTTTTGTGTTGCCCACTGATATGCAAGTCTAGATATCAAGGTTGTCTTACCAGTACCAGCTTGATCCTGTGATAATAACATGGTCTGTGTGCGAACCTTTTTTGTTGAGGTTAGTAAATCAGTATACTTATCAAGTCTGGTATATTGCACATCTGAAGGGGTTTTCTCCTCACTCAGCAAGGCCAATTCTACAAAGAGGTCTCAATATCAAAATCCTTTGGCATCCCTGGAAGGAATCCAATCCCTTTCCTACGTGTCTTATATATGGCCTTCAGACTTTTTGGCAATGGTTCAAATCAGGATCTGGTACCTGTAGGAGCAAAATACAGGGATCCTATGAAATTTATATGTACATCATAGTATTGAACACAATAGATGCCAGGAGCCCAAAGAGTTCTTCAGCTGAAAAGGATACATAAGGTGTTGTGGTTTTGGTTATGTTAGATAGAGCAAAGATTCAATACTCCATATTGCTGTCAGGTTACATCTCCTATGCCAAAAGAGATTTTAAGGGCTGGTCGCTCCCAATAGCTTCATCACAGAACCCAAGATTTTATCGAAAGTGGTCAAAATGTGGGTATATATATGAAGAATGCTACCATTTTTGATTTACCGTGAAATCTTAGGGCTAAATGTTATGTTGGTTTGGATGTCATGAGCAAAAATGTGCAACATTTTGGTTCGATCAATATTAATTATTATAAATCACTTTTCAGCATCTCACATCAAAGCGGGTTGAAATATTGGACAAAAATTTACAAGATGGTTGTTTTGCCGGGTGAAGGCCATTCTAACATGATAAAAACGTTATATACTAAATTGGGTCATCCCTTTAAGGGTAATACAGGGGCATATATTTAAAATGACTCCCATCATGTCCAAATACATCTTTTCAAATTTCTCTGTAAAGAAGCATATTTTTTTTCGATTGGACCTTTAGGGTGTACACTGGTGGAGGGGGAAAGGAGAAGGTTGGCTTTGGACAGGGGTCTTTATAGAAATTCTAACACACCATTATCAGAAAAAAATGTGGCCACACTTTATCTGAGTTGGGAAAATCAAACTCTCCACTCATGGCAATGCTGATCCAGTCATGTTGACAGCAGCCCCGACAGGGGGGTGTTTCACTAAGAGTTCGTACGTACTGTTCGTACGAACAGTACGTACGTACAGTCACTCCAACTGATCGCAGCCACGTACAGTACGTAACTCTTGTTTCACTAAACTGTACGTGGCTGCTATTCATCGTACGAGGATGGAATATCAATGGGCTTGTTTAGCATGGGTGACGGGCTCTGCTACACATTTGAAGGTGCATTTTGTACCAATTATGTGACCCACTGACACACATGACCCTGATGAATTCTACGGAATAACGTGCATCTTTATTCCGTAAAGTCTGCGAATTTATCAGTGGTCATGTGTGTTCAGTGGGTCACCAACATGCCACACCCGATTTCAAATAAACAGGTTCCATTAAAAAATGTGAAAATTCTGCATTTTTTGCCACTGGTGTAAAAGATCATAAATATCCCCACCTGAAAGGATTAAGCTGAGAAACTGTTTCTTTGGTACAAAAATTGTGAAAGTCTCATTTCCTAAGGAGCAATAGGAAATTCAGACTAAATGTTTGTATGAAATTAAGCATATCCACAAATCACCTTTAAGTTATTTCTGTAGCAATAAATGGAAGGGAATCTATTGAGTTCTAATGTAGAGACCAAAGTTTTCCGTTTTACACATATTAATTCTGGTTCATTTCCAATTTTCTAAAAGCAGCATAAAATTTGTCATTCCAGGAAAATATAGACTTTGTTATCATAATCCTTAACTAGAAATTGCTGTCATAAAGAGACACTATCCGTGATTTATCCGAAGAGTCAAATTATTTGAAATTTGCGGAATAGCTTAAGTGAAGATAAGCCTGTAAGAATTCTCATAACTTACTTTCAACTAAAAGAATTGTCAGAAAGGGAGAAAACAACAGTGTTCCCAAAAAATACAAATCTCCATTGAATATGTGTTGTAGTTAGTGTACGTTCGGACACTAATGACTAAAAATAAGATTTGTACTATTAGGTTGCTTCTGGTCCTATAATTTGTAGGGTATGGTAGGCTTACCTATAACTTATACAGAATGCAAAAAATCTGATTTTTGATGATTTTTTTCGATTGCTGATTTAGCAAATCATGATAGTGCCTTAAATGTTTTTTTACAAATGGCCAATATTGGCCTCTTGTTTGTTTTTTCTGTTAAAATGGAAAACTTTGGTCTCTAGTCTATGTAATGAAATCTCTTGTTGAACCTTAACGTATCTGTCCCACAATAAATAAAGGATTGATTCAAACTGGTTAAATTTTTTAGTACTTAGCAATATTTGAGAAGTACATGTATTTTGCTTCCCCCCAGTTTCATCCGGAACTGGAGCATGACATGGGGGGGTTTTTTTTTTTTTTTTTTTTTTTTTTTAATTTTTTAGGTTTTTTCTTTTTTTTTTTTTTTTTCTTCGTTAGATGCTAACTTCTACTTAACCTGCAATTAATAAAGCGTACGTCATCACCGTGTCTTTCAGCAATGTCATGTGAAACTCCAAAAATATCATCATTAATTCATAATTTTACCCATTAAAGGTGCAACGAGAGATTTTGAGGCACCCAAATAGTTGGTGTCAAAAAGTAATTTCATATAGATTAACAATATAGATTAGATTCAATAGATTCTTAACTGCATGGGTTACAGAAATGTCTTAAAGGAAATAGTCATGATTCTGAATATTTGGGAAAAATTTGGTATGGATGGAAAGTTAAGTAACGTAGATTACATAGACATCAAAATAAGTTGAAAATTGTCCACATTTGCTGAGTATTTTGCCTTTTAATTCCCGCCCCAATAGCTTACTCGAAAACGATCCGACAAATTCCACAGCGCAGGAAAATGGTGACGTCAAAGTGATGACCATCCATAATTTACGTCGGTGTGACCTCATATCGCAGTGTTGCCACTCTCAATAATAATTAAAACACCACGAAATGAAACAAAAAATATGTCTTCGGACTTTTTTTTTCTAATTTTATTATTACTTTCGAATCCATCAATATTACAGTGTCAGCAAAACAATCGAGTCAACACGATGTTTTGGTACATCACTTGACGTCGGAGTTGGGCGCGTTTGATCAAGGAAGCCGTGGCGAAAAAATCCGCCCGTTTTCTTCATAGTCAAAAAAGCAAAAATTAAAATGCCTTATTTTGTTAATGAACATTGTCACTAATATAATAATATAATCAGTTTTTTAATTGCGCTTACACTGTAAAGTCTCCAAGTGTTGCCTATTTTTATTATTCATGCCGCCATTAGGAAAATGGCACAATCATTTCGCTTCATCTAGGTGGCTGCTGGCACAGCGGGCCAATCCCTATCTGCACTTAGATTATTAATATCCCCCATAACATGACAGCTGTCCAGATTTTGTTGGGTTGGCGAGGCAATTGAGATTAAGGATCTTGGCCCATGTGGTGCAGTGGATCAGCGCTCGCCTCATAGCATAAGGTTTGGTTCGAGCCCGCTGTCACTAATGTGTTGTGCACTTGGGCAAGGCAATTTACCTACTGCCTCTCTCCACCCAGGAGTAATAAATGGGACCAGCATATGCTGGGGAATGCAAAACAGACTAGCTGTGCGGGAGGGGTGGCAAACCCCCCACAGCAACATTAAATGAGGGAGTGGCCCAAACGCCAATGAAAGGGAGTTGGGCACTCCGCCTGCAGGTGCACCATTGCATTTTTTTGCATCTTGGCCCAGGGACACAAACACGTTGGCCACGGGGGCTCGAACCCAAGCTCTAATGATCACAAGTCCTGCCTTACAAAAACTGTGTAGGGACATTTCGCCAATTGAGGGCTGCTCATTAAATGCCGTTGCGTGACGTCAGAATATTGGAGAAACAGACGGTTGTGGAATCATTGGAATTGGTATATCAAGGTAGAAGCTGCAATAAATTTCCCCACATGTGCAATCGTAAGATAAGGTGTAGCAATAACCATCTATCTATCATGATCGGCTACTTTCCTTCCGGCATCAAAATCGGAATCTGAAGGTGAATTTCAGAGGATTTACTACATTGTTCCGTTTCCAGTTTTTTCTTCTTTGCATTTGATCGTCTACAGTTTTGACAAGTAATATGTTCGAACTTATTTCCTTCTAATCATCTTTCAACCATTTTATCATGCGACAGTTTTTATATATGCAATCCTGGAGGTTTAACCGTTATTATACTCGTACCATATTGGACTTGCATTGGTTGTAAGAAACCTTGTGGCATTTTCCCATTATGCATAGATTCAGCCCTTCGAAATTTTGACTGTTAATGTAGAAACCACACACCCGGTTGAAGAACCCCGATCGGGATAATTCTCGCACACGCACGCTATATAGTGCTCATTAATTATGTTTGTAGCCTGAGTCCCCGGCCCTCTTTCATAACTAACAAACATTGCCGGATAAGTCCATACGTTTTCAAGGACTGAAAGATTTTAGCGGATCAGTGAACGAATATCACATAGCTTCAACGCGAAGTTTTCATAGTGTCCTGCCTTTTTCCACGGACCACACATGCTCCCTTCACCTTGGTTTTGAAATTTCAGCATTGGGGGTCAACGGTCGGTTAGATTGCCGTCACTAGGAATACGAGAGGTCGCCGGTCGAATATCCAGCCAGCGCATATGGGTTTTCAACACTTGTGTGCGCTGGCCATCTCCAGGGAAGATTAATAACTAACCATCCGTGTCTACCTGTGAGAACTAAGTAGTTAAAATTTCAAAACAATTATAAATTGTATATGTACATATTCCGTTCTGATGATATCATCCGCTAGGAAGCGATGGACCACTTTCGAACTTCACCTATAGATGATATCTATCGCTCTTTCCACCAACCCAGTCTTGTGGCTCAGTTGGTAGAGCGCCGTCACTAGTAATACGGAGGTCGCCGGTTCGAATCCGGCCAAGCGCTATGGGTTTTTTTTTCAACACTTGTTGGCGCTGGCCCTCTCTCAAGGGGAAAGATTAATAAATACCCATAACATGCATTGTTAAATACAACACTATTTTACGTTGTAATACAGCTATTGAAAGCAACTACACTTCAATAAATTATTCATGTAAAAACAAATGATAATTTCTTTCACCTATTTCGTAGTGACATAGTGGATCGGAATATCTCCTAGCTGAGGAACCCGTACACGGTGAGACTAGATACATTCCTTATCCTAATGACAAATTTATCATACCCAATAACACAAGTAGGCTAATGGCCTTCTTATACATTCCAAATCAAATCAGTCAGCAGAAAAGCAGCAAAACTGGCTGTCCTGGTAGCAACCGAAGCAAATATACCATTATGCGTTTACTTGACAACGAATATGCCACATGCCGCAATTTCTTATTGACCAGATAACAGATACCCAGACGTGCTCAGACGGGCAGATATGGGACTATCCTAGTCAGTGCAATGTATAGAGAAGCGATTAAAGGTCTTGTTTCCGATTTATGTGTATCGTGTTCTTAACTTGATATGAAAGCCTGGCACTTTCACATACAACCCATCAAGCCATCAGTACCGTGGGAACAAACTTTGCGGTTTTGATGGTAATGCAATAATGCATGCTGCAAGGACCTATTCACTACTGTGAACCACTAAACGGCAGTTTTTTTTGTTTGATATATTGCGACGATTGTGAAGGGGGGTCATGGAGAATCATAAAATGCCAAGAAATATATAATATAAATTTTGTCAGTATGGGGCCGAGAATCAGGAGGAACTGTAAAAGGATTTTGAACGTTTATCTTTGTGTCACGTATCGTAACATGGTACAGAAATAAAATTCTATTACTTTTATGCTAAGTGTAATTATTACACCAGAATTAGAAATGTATCTTTCTTCAATCGTAAGCATTCTCTTATGTGAAAAATATTCCCATCAGCAAAGGATACTGCAGGTATATTTTAAAGTGGTCCTATAATCTCTTTAGAGGCACCGATAATAGACCTAATAAATAAATTTCTATGTTTTCATCATAGAGACCGAGCGTTTGCACTACTCTCATATTTTTAAAACATTCTAGGTTAGCAATAAGAAATATTTAATTAAAGAACTGACTGTATAACAACTTTAAATTGGAGATACAAATGTGGACAACAATCTAAATATCTTTTTTTGCGGAAACATAAGAAAGTAAGGAATTGTTCCTTAATAAAAATGAGTCAAATGTCAAATATCATTTTAGGAGAAACTCGAGAGACTTGTGTTAAATTTTAAAGTTCATATTCTTTTTAGTGCAGCTTTCAATTCATATTTTTTCAGACATAAATATTCATGCATTATATACAGTATTCTATTAAAATAAGTATTTTTGTATCAGTAATTGCAACAATTCAACTTTTATTATCAGCGAGAGAGGAGAATTCGCGAGTCACAGACAGCTTTCCATACATAATTTAGCAAACTTTCTCTATTTCTATATTCTGAAAAGTTGGTCAAAGTCTGCGCGAAAGTCTAAACTCTAAAATATTTAACCAGATAATCGTTTACACACAGCTCGTGCGCATTAGACCAAATTAGGTGGCTTGCTAGAGGGCCATCATACTGGCGTTAAACAATGGAACAGCAAGTGGTTGACCGTGAATTAACATAATTCGATTAAGCCTCGTCGCTTAGAACGATGCACCATGCTCATGCGTCAGCACTTTAATTTCAATTTCATAGTTCGTCTGCTACACCGAGAGCTGACAAGAGCTGCAAAAACTGTACGATTATTGCTAAAATTGTATAGAAGAAGGCAGGATTTTTCGAAAATGGTATGGAGAAATACATGATTTACAAGAAACCTGCAGAATGTAAGTTTTATAAGGAACAACATTTCAAATAACTAACGAAGCTTCGCAAGGGAAGAACAAGGCGAACTCGTATTTACGCGATGCGTAAAATATGTCGCCGCCGAATATCGCGATCACTAAGTTACCCACTAAAAAAAAAAACCTTGGGCACCAGTGCACCCTAATGGATTGGCCTCACAGTTACAAAAATAACTTGAAAAAAAATGAGTTACCTTTGGTAACATGACTCAAGAAATCTTGAAATTCATCATGCCAAAATCCCGAAATTCCCTAATTTAGTAAAAAATATGATAATTTATATTCAATTTGGGCAACATATTTAAAAAATCATGTGACCGACATTTTTAATTTGGGAACCCCCTACGAGACTGGACAGGGGCAAAACACCGAATTTATTTCACATGTTCCAAGAAATGGAACCGGAGGCTGGCAACCCAAAAGACTGACCCACTTGTCCAACCATAAACAACCAGATTAAAAAAAAAACCTTTCAATGAAACATGGGTACTTACATATGTTAAAAATAACTTTTTGTGGTATACTTTGCCCCCCCCCCCCCCCCCACACCTTCAATTATGCCTGATAAATTTTGCATATTAAATGAGCTCATTTGCATATTTAAAACTACCCAAATCGAATCAGGGTCGAGAGAACTCGTGCCTCACCCCCCCACTTCCTTCCACCAAGTTACATCATTATAACGCCTTGGCCGGAACTCCAGAAAACTGTACACAAGCATGCGGGAAAATTTTCATAAATTATATCAAATTAGATACTAAAGTAACAATTTTTTAATTTTACACAAAATTTATACGGAAGAAGGTCGAGAACTCATCAGCCCGCTGCTTTCCACCAAGTCATCAATCTAGCCCTCCCGGAAACTCCAGATAAATCGTAACAATATGGCCACTATTTGGACATTATTCTGTGCAATATGACCTTTTTCCCTTGCCCTTTTTCCCGTACCCCTGACAGCCCACGGGAGGGACCCTGGGAGTAAAGAATTAATGGTTAGACGAGGGTTCCCCTCCTACAATATACCAAGTTTGGCTACTCAGCTTGTGTCCAGAAAAAAAAGATTGCCCAAATTTCCAGGGTTCACATTTTTATCACGGACGAATACATACGGGACATACATACGACCTACCTACTGACATACGGACGGAGCCCTTTTTATAGTCCCCCATTCCGAACTTCGTTCGGCGGGGACAATTGAAGCTAATTGACATCCAACGCATGTCATCAGGGACAGCCATTATGATCATTATCATACTTGAAAATCCTCAAAGGTTACGTAAATCCTCTAAAGTTCTCAATCGGACGATAAGTTCAACTTAATTTCAAAAGATTATGAAATGGTTAAACTTGAGGATTTTGATAGAATGTGGAGGCAAGGTGATCGCATATATTGATCCAAATTGATGCGTGCTATTTTCTTGAAGCGGAGGTAAACCCCCCTTTGGTGCTTGTCACAAAGCGCGCACGTCATCGGCGCAGAAGGTGGGGGTCCCTTTAAACTTTGGTAAACAAGACTCGGACAAACAAATTTCTGAGCATCTGATAAACTTGTTTGGCAAATAGCAGATGAAAATGAGGCATGCCTCATGAGTCTTGTACGAGTTTACTTTGTGACGTGAAAACGAGAAGGTCTAAAATCTCGGACAAAACCTGGCGATGGATACATCGCAACTCTGGAGAGAGCGTCTAGCAGCTCAACTTATCCCAAATTTGGTGTGAAAAAGTGGCCGAAATGGTTAAAAGAAGTCTGAAAGTGAAAATATGACTCAAAAAATTATGAAATCACACGTAAAATGGATTTGGCAGATCTGCACGCTGAAAAATACGAGTGTCGGTGACAATCCAAGTAAAATGGCCGACCGGCAAATGCCGATCGTGAAAAAAATCAAGTGAAATCGGCAATAAACATTTGGATAGAGTGGCTAAAAAAGTGGATCTCAGGCATCAAAAGAGTCTCACAGATATCTCTCAAAGTTTAGTCAACACAGGTTTTGTAAGTACACACAAAAAGTTTTGATCGTGGGCGCAAACCATGCGAATTTGTCCACCTTGGTGTACACAGCTTCATAACATGAGTATTAACCCTAAGCCCAACTTCAATCATCGCAATCTCATGTAATGATGTATTTGAGGGCTCATATTTCAGGACACATGAGAAAAATATGGCCTTTTCATCTTATTCAAAATCGATACTACTTCCCGGAAATCAGGGGGGTACACAAAGACTATCGGAACTGCAACCTTTAACGCAGTTGATATCGACTAGACTCTACTACATGGTATGATAAATAATTTACCTGAAGTTGGCTCTGTAGCTCACATTGTACGTCCCTGGAAGTTGACACGCAAAAAAAAACAACCTAGCCCTGTATAGGCCCCAAAGTTAGTCTGTCCCCTTCAATATTAGTTTGGTTCCCGACAATTGTTCGATTTCCCTTAATGGCTACTCGTTGGTATCCTACATATGGCATAGTAGAGGAATACAGTTACACAACCAGTATTAACAAAACATCCCATAAACCGCCCTCCATTGTTGAACTTACCAAAAGACAACTCTTCAAGTCAGTATGTCACTAATTAAGCCAACATGAATAACACTTATTGGTATAAACTCCCAGCATAATGCAGTTACAATCCACTGCAATAAGGAGCACTCATACCATCAACCCTGAATTATTATTCATCATCATGGTTTATAATGTTAGTTTTTTATTGGTTTAGATCGAAAATCTCCATCCATGTTCTGGGCGTAATTATGGATAATGCGTGCAGCAATTATGCAGTGTAGTCGAATTTTGACACATGTAAACGGCACATTTATAGATGCCGTGCATTTCGTTTGTATGCAAATAATAGTTCCGCAGCGTGATTATCACCACTTGATGACTTTTGGGGCTTAAACTTTGTTTCAATAGGAAGTGCATAACTTAATGTTAAAAATACAGCAAGTAAACTTGCCGTCACAATACCCCTGGCAAGATGGCAGTCTGAACATGACTCATATGACCTTTGACCTTTGTCCATGACCTTTGACATTATTCACATATGAAAGAACCCCTATTACACCTTATCCCAAGTCTGTTTTCAATCGGACTTTAGAGAACTAAATATACATTTCTTACAGAATGTTTTAAACAATTGTAACTTACCCTTAACCTACCCAGAATTCATAGTAAAAATGTCCCGATGACATTACTACCCGGGAAAGGACGCCTTATTTTTTCACCTGGCCGGGCATATATAATCCCCATCAATTCGCAGTTGACCAGTGTGTTTGATCATTATTCCCGAAATAATTTGCTAAATAAAGATCTCCTCATCCTCCCGATGCAGGTCTGACAAATCATCTAGAAATGCAAATTATTTTGGGGGAAAATGCGGCTGCCATCTTGAATATGACTATCACTTTCCACTTTTATATATCAATTGCAAGTGTTACAGACCACCGTGCAGCATAGCCACATGCCAAACATGTTCAAATACTAACAGGAAAATGGAAATCGTCCACGTAAGATAATATGCAATTAAGCATGTCTTGCCATTCTTTTTCCCTTTTTCTACCGTTTTTGATGTGTTGTTTGGGAGATATTTTACTGCTAGTTACAGCAAAAAACCTGTAGCAATTATGTCCAGGTGTACCTAGTTTTTTCATAGATTGAGTGGACTATATGTGTACAATTGATGAAGGTAGGCAAAATCAATAGGTTTTGACTCACACTTGTAAATATATATTTTGTTAGTAAAGAAAAAACAATGTATTCCTGTAAAGGAATCAATCCACCACAGTATGCTTCAGCTACAACTGCTGCTGCAAAGAAATGACATTGATATACCATATGCAATGGTGATATCCTGTTGTGAATACTGACACACTGAAAGCTAAAGCAATAATTTGACACTGTCCATGGTAAATAACTCTTTACAGTCACGATTTTTACATTAACATAACCCTTGCACTTACCCATTGGAGTATGTGACAAGGCCCAGCAGGTTTGTCATGTAATCTGGGCTAGATGTCTGTATCATGTGTTTTGTGGCACTGTTGGCTGGGGAGTGGTACTGGAACCATTTGCCAGTTGTTGGAGATTATGTTGTGGGTGGTATTTGACCTTTTGAAATTGTTTTCTCATGAGAGCTATGAGCTAAACTAGGTTGTTGTAGCCTGGGAATCCTTGATGTTGCCGACACTAGAATGAAATCAAAGCAAATCCCAGTTTCAGTTTGTATTTTTCAAAACAAGATTTTCAGTTTTGGTAAGTTTTAAAATGACAACATCAAACCTAAACACCAACAAATATTTGGTGCTATGTATGCACCAAAACCAAATTTCGTCTTCAAGGTGGAGTTTAATGGACAAACAGGCTATATCACTGTCATTACCTATCTCTCATATAATCTTACAAGTGCACAACATTAAACTGGACAGATAACCGACGTGGGCACCTCATTCCTGCACATCATTATTAACACACAGACAGACGACCTACCAGGCTCTTCCTGCACAAAGGAAAAGCGGGTTGGGGATGAGCCCCTACAGTTGTACACAAATAGTTGAAAAGGGATCTTTTAAATATTACCACCTGTAAAGTACAAGTCAGAAAGATTTCAATTTTTGTAATGAATGAGAGCTGGAGCTATTCACGTCTTAATCAATGAAAATTTAATATTTTGACCACCCTGATAATTTTTTACTATGTGGACTCCTGGGTGAATGGTAGCAAAATCAATAGGTTTTTGACTAATCACTTGTAAAATATGTTTTGTTGATAAAGAACACAAAAGTTTGATAAGAAACATTTTTTTTCAAAGAAGCACACAATAAAAGCATTGTTCATTGAAAAAATGAAGCAATTTTCACCAAATTCTTCAGCTAGACAAGCTGCTGTTGCAAGTGACATTGGGGGGGATATGTCATTGCAGCATGGTGATCATTGTTGTGAATTAAAGCTAAGTAAATTTGTACACTGTCATGTATGGAAATAATCCCTCTGTACATACTACTCTTACATTAACATAACCCTTGCACTTACCCATTGGAGTATGTGAAGGCCAGCAGTTGTCATCACACTGGGCTAGATGTCTGCTCATGGTTTTGGGGCATTGTGGGCTGGAGAGTGGAACTGTAACCATTTGCAGTTGTTGGAGATTAGGCTGTCGTATAAATAGACTTTGATGATTTCATCATGATGAAGCGCAGAGCCAACTAGGGTTTGTTGTTCAGTGGAGTCCTGTGTTGCCGACATCTAAAATGAATCAAAGAACTCCAATTCATTTGGTGTACTGTGTACTTATTAAACTTTTGCTGGAGATAGCCAGGGCACACAGGTGTTGAGAAAAAACAACCCATGTGCACTTGACTGGATTTAACCGGTGACGCTCCGTATTTACGAGAACGGCACCTTCCAACTGAACTATCAGCCTGGGTTGGTAGAGGAGCGACAAGTATCATCTATAGGTGTTTAGGAGGTCCGAAAGGTATTCAATCGCTTTCCCCTACTAGCGGATAGCATCAGACCGTATATTCAATACAATTTATATTTGATTTGAAATTGGTAACTACTTAGTTCTCCATAACGACAGGTTGAATACATGGAGATAGCCAGGCACACAGGTGTGAAACTAATTATTTTATTTAAGATTAATAAGTTTCAAATCCTTGTCTTTTCCTCCTGGAGAACTAAGTAGTAAAACTTACAAGAAGAATATTTGGTGCTATGTATACAACAAAAACAATTCTTCAATGGGTGGGGTTTTAATTGTCCCAACGGTATATCAATGGTCGTCAGATATCTAAAATATTAAGACGATTTAATGAAGTGTGTAATCTTGTGTTTACATACACACATTAAAGACACTATCAGTGATCTGCTAAATCAGAAAATCTTTGACCTCAAACAAAGAGTGGTTTGCATGTAATATGGGCATAAACCAATTCCAATTGAACTTCACCTTTTTCAATTCAGGTCAATTTTTACATTTTCATTCAGCCTATTTACAACTTGACCTCAACAATGAACGCTTGGGCCTTGGTAATGTGACCTTTGACCTCATTAAATGCAGGATCCCACGTTTTTTGCACCTATGATCAAGTTTTTGGTTTACATCTTGGAAGTATGTGGGATATTACAGGCAATGTTAACCCTTTTCAGCAACAACAGACTACACTGAACAACCGACACATCAAACAACGCAACGTGGACAAAGTGATCCCTAATGTGGTCTTCCTGCCTAAGGCAGGAGACACAAAAAATCAGATTGTTGGCATGTCCTGTAGCTATGTTAAAATACCCTGCAAGTGAAAAGGCTGAAAGCAACATATAAGTAAAGACAAATCAGACATGTTTACCATTCTGGCCGTACGGACCACGTTCTACAAACACGTAATTGAATGGAATCGTGTCTTGAAGAGTGTTGTTTTCTTTCTTTTTTGGGCATTTTGAATTTTGAAAAAAATAACTTTGAGAACTGTATAATTATGAGATAAGTACTTAAAAAAAAAAAAAAAAAAAAAACCCTTTCCCCGAATTCATAGTAAAAATGTCCCGATGACATTACTACATAATGCAACATAAGCTGCATGCATGTGTCTCATCTCCAATTCAAAATGGCGGGTATGTTCATCAGGCCGAACACGGCAATGACAATGTTTACGACCAACAATTTTGACCTTTTTTGTAGTTGGAAGCACTTGTTCACCTTCGTTTTGAAATTTCCAGATTACCTGTTGATACGCATGCTAGTTGCGTTGGAGTGACGTCATCCTGGACAATTTTAACTATGAATTATAAGAACAAATATGTCCCTCATAACTAAACACGAGGCACCAATGGTGTTCTGTGCTCAGCAGTCATTAGTATGGGCCTTTAGCAATTAGATTTGTGTGGCACAAGCAGGAATTTAATTTACCATTGTTGAAAGAATGCCCATTTAATTGGCCCATGGTGATGTTTGACCCAAATCTGTGAATACACATATGGGCCTTGGGACAGTGGTCCTTCTTAGCACATTTGTGATTATAGCAATGATTTGTGGCACAAAAAGGAATTTATATATTTTTAATAATTGATTAAATAACGATTAAATATTTCGACCTTTGACCCAAATCGTGAACACCCCATATGGGACTTGATCGTAATCTCTCTGAGCACATTTGGTGATTATAGCAATTGATTGTGCACAAGAAGGAATTTATAGATTTTCAAGAATGCCCCTTTAATTGGTCCATGTGATCTTTGACCCAAATCTGTGAACACCCCATATGGGCCTTGGTTCAGCGGTTCTTCTGACCAAGTCTATTGATTATACATTGATTTGTGGTCAACAAGAAGGATTTATAGATTTTCAAGAATGCCCCTTAAATTGGCCCATGTGACCTGTGACCACCCAATCTGTGAACACCCCATATGGACCTTTGGTTCAGCGGTTTCGTTCTAACCAAGTCCTCGTGATTATACAATTTGATTTGTGGTCCAAAAGGAATTTATAGATTTTCAAAGAATGCCGCCCCTTTAAAAATCGGCCCATTTGACCTTTGACCCAAATCTGCGAACACCCCACTTGGGCCTTGAGTCAGGTTTCGTCTGACCAAGTCTAGTGATTATAGGGTTGCAATTGATTTGTGGCCAAGATTTATAGATTTCAAATGCCCCTTTAATAAATCAGAGCCCATGTTGACCTTTGACCAATCTGTGAACACCCCATATGGAAGTTTGGTGCCAGCGGTTCTTCTACTAACCTAAAACCAAGTCTAGTGATTAATAGCAAATTGATCTGTGTCACCATAAGGAATTTAACAGATTTTCAAAGAATGCCCCGTTAATTGGCGCCACGTGACCTTTGACCCAAATCGGTGAACACCCCATATATGGATTATGGGGGTATTTTGGTAAAATAATAAAAAATTTAACAATTGATTTGTGGCACAAGAAGGATTTATAGATTTCAGTGATGCCCCTTTAATGGCCCACATGCCTGACCCAAATCTGTGGAACCACCCATATGGACCTTGGGTCAGCGGTCTTCTAACCAAGTCTAGTTATTATAACAATTGATTTGTGGCACACAAGAAGGAATTTATAGATTTATAAGAATGCCCTTTAAAAAATAAAACATCGGCCCACGTGACCTTGACTCCAACTCTGTTGACCACCCCACATGGGCCTTGGGTCAATGATTATTCTGACCGATTTTTCGCCCAATCGGCCCAAGCGTTTGGCAACAAGATGCATTTATGCCAAGTGTTAACAGACAGAGTTATAGAATAGATAGATCGAGTCAACACATTGCCAAACAAGAGCCCTCTGGTACCGGTAGGTGTTCTACAACCACATCAAGTGCAATTTTTGCGAGAAATTTGTATCCCCTCCCCTCAAAAAAAGTCTCCCCTGTCTTGTCAAATTAAAACGCATAGCCCGACTAACTGTTACCGTCACCTACTAGCTGGTATTCCTGAAGATGCTAACTTTAGACCTGGGTTTAAACCAGGGTTATTTCTTGTGAGGGGACCTTTTTTTCCTTTCAAAATCTGTGCAAAGTTTAAATGTTAATGGGGAGAAAATTCCCATGGATGGCCGTTTCCGGTTCCGCCCATCCTATGAGGATTTTTCTCGCCCATTACAGCACATTTTTAGAGATGTTGGAATGAAAAAGGTCCCACTCATGAATAACTAACCCTGGTTTAACCCAGGACTAAGACGCCTTTTCAGAATACCACCTATATACATAATTTGCTGGAAAATAAAATGATTAATTTTATTTTCCTTATAGACCCCCAAGGGTGGATCATGATTTAACCACCGAGTTTATCCTGTAGCATCATTGTAGGTTGGGGTAAGTTAACAGTGCCATGTATAGGCCAGTTAGTCCTGTCCACCTTCAATATTTCTTGGTTACCTTGACCTGTTCATTTCCCCTGATGTCTACTTTTTTGTAACCCATAGCAAAGAGGTAGAGGAAAACAGGTACAACTGGTGCTTAACAAAGCATTAAAGACCAGCTTTATCAGTCCGTGATGGTCACTAATTAGCACCCAATACCTGTACTGGCATATATACACCCCAGCATATGCTGTGTAGTTGAATATTTGACACCCATAAACGGTGCATTTATAGTGCATCATGCATGCCACCTTTTGTGGCAAATGCAATTATGCAGCGGAACGATCACCATGCGATGACTTTGGTTCTTGGAAATTGAAATACAACTTTTTTTTTCAAGAGGGGTGCAATTACGACGTCAATAAATAAAAAAAATATGTAACATATGTTTTACAAATAAATATTTGATAAAGTAAGATTACACAATTCTAAATAACATAAATAACAGATGAGATTTTTTGTTTTTTTTTTGCCACCTCCGTGGTGTCCATAATGATGGGTATCCAATTTTAATCCAGGTGGCCATCCCAACTATAACACTGAACTGCTCTACACTATACTTCAACACAACACTTGAAAATTTTTGTTGATAAGAGAACATTTTTAAGGAATTAACCACACATAAGTAAAATGAACAATTTTTCACCAATGCTTCAGAATGGTGTAATTCACTTGGACAGCTACAAGCTGCTATTGAAAGTAACCAACATGGACATGCCAATGCACAGGGTTGTTTTGATACTGAAGCATTGATTTGAAAAGTCAAATGGCACCAATGGTCAGCTTCTTTTCTGTACCAACTGATCACAAAAAGTCCATTTTAAAAAAACAATATAGGACTATGAAATAGTCTGTCTTGGTAAATAATTTCTTTACATGCCTATTGTTATTAACATAACCATTTGCACTTACCCATTGGGCATGTGAAGGCCCACATTTGTCATCATATCTGGGTTAGATGTCTGCATCATGTTTTGTGGCCAATGTGGGCTGGGGAGAGGCTGGAACAGCTGCCAGTTGTTGAGATTATGTTTGCTATAGACCTTGTGAAATGTTCTCATGAGAGCTATGAGCTAAACTAGGTTGTTGTACATGGGGAGTCCTAGATGTTTGCCTGCTGACACTAGAATGAAATCAACAAAGCAAAATCCCAAGTTCAGTTTTGTAATTTTTCAAAACACAACAACATACACCAACAACAAAAAACTGTTCTATGTATACAACAAAAACACATTCTTCTTCAAAATGCATGTGGATTATGTACACACAGGTCATATAATGTCGTTATCTATCTAATATAGAAATACATCCGGGTCCGTTGGACAGCTAGTGGTCGTCTGCCGTCGCGGGTGTTGAATGGGGGCCAAAGGTGACATGAATGTAACCAAGGTAACATGAAGGTCACCGAGGTCACATGGGGTCACATGGTCACAAAGGTCACATGGTTACACATCAAATGAGGCACCAGGTCACCGCAGGGTCACATGGGGTTACGAGGTGCCCTAGGTCTTGCTAAGGTCACATGAGGTACCCTAACCCCTGCCCCTCCCCGACCAACCCCTACCCCCCTCCCCTCCCCTCCCGGCTGCACAACCCTTCCACGTCCCCTACGCCACCCCACCCTGATGCCCCCCACCTCTGCCCCCTCAATCACCCCCCCTGGCCCCCAAACCCCCTGCCACCAGTACGTCCCCCCCCTCCCCCCTCTTTAAATCACTATTTTAAACAAAATCATGGAGACAGATTCTAATCACTTTTTTTTTTTTCCTTAAAGAAATCAATTTTCAACTGTTGTGCAGTTTTATAATTTTCACAACCATGAAAAAAAATCCAAAATTCTAATTTGCCCTATTTTAACAGAGCACGAGAGCACCAATGGTGCTGAGGCTCTAGCTTTAATAGTAGCGAGAAACTTCATTTTTGACAGGTGGTAAATTGCAATGATGAACTTTTGACATTTGACTTGGAGTTGACTGGGGACTGCCATTGACTTCAGGTTTATCATGCGATTCAATTGGACTTGCGACTTTACTGACGTTGTGTCACTGGTCCAAAGTAAAACCTCACTGCAGCTATGATTTCAGATTGAAAGTTAAAATGGTAAAAAATCATTGTTCCCCGGAAGGCTCTGTGTCGCCTGCCATCCTGGTTTGTCAACGGAGTCGTGTTAGTTTGATGTTTGAGTAGATTTTTGCCAGTGTTGTTTTGTTTGATTTTACTGAAATTGGGTCACATAGGGTCATCAAGGTCAATTTCTGTGCTGACAGCTCAAATTTAAGTCGTGGCCAGTGGTTCTTTTTGAGTAACTTGGTGGCCGCAGCATCTTATGTGCCAAAGAAATTGTAGTTTTAAAGATTTCAACAAACATGGGTCAAATGTATTCACATAGGGATCACCAGAGGTCACTTTGTTTACACCACATTCGAGGCATTGGGCCAGTGGTTTTCTGACCAAGTATGAGTTAATCAGTCGATGGGGTTATATGTGAGAAATGAGCAATTGTTAACCTTTGTTCGATTTGTAATTAAATTGGGTCAAAGGTCACATTGGGGGCATCAAAGCAGTCAATCGGTGTACAGCCCACATTAAGTCTTGGCAAGTGGTTCTTTTTGAGCAAATTTGGTGGCTTGTAGCATCTATGTGCCAAAGAATGTAGTTTTTAAGATTTTCACAAAATGGGGTCAAAGGTAACATAGGGGTCATCAAAGGTACTTTGTTTTTACACCACATGTGAGCATTGGGCAGTGGTGATTCTGACCAGTATGAAGTTAATCAGTCGATGCATATGTGAAAAAATGAGCAATTGTTAACCTTTGTTTGATTTAATGAAATTTGGGCAAAAGGTCACAAAGGGGTCATCAAAGTCAATCTGTGTATATCCAACATTAAGTCATGGCTCAAGGGTAATTTTTGAGTAACTTTGGTAACTAAGCTTTTCAGTATTCCACAGACCAAAAATCAGTGATTTTTGAAACTAAAGTCCGTCTGATTTTTGTTACAGGAAAAAGGAAAGAAAGTCTACAATTTGGAGGAGGATCATAAATTTACAAAACTGGAGCCATCCACATACATGTACAACGGCATCATGAGAGAGTTCGTTGAATAACTCTCCTGAAAAAAATGGAGTTCTGCCATCTCCCATCTGACAGTCCCCATTTAAGAAACGGTCAGTAGACACAGTCCACAGGGAGAATATTGTTTAAGTACAGTCGGCACCATTAAAAACTTTAAGTCCTCTAAACTTTAAAGGCTCATAACGTGAAAACTAAGCTACCTACACACATATGAACTGTATCATGAGATAGGGCTCTTTAAAAACAGCTTCAGAAAACAATTGCAGAGCTCGCCGTTTGACGCCCCCATTTAAGGAACTGTCAAAGGAACTTAGTCTATATTGGAGTATTTTTTAGAAGTACATGGAAAGTATCAAGGCCTAAACTTTTAAAGTTAAAACTTCAAAACCAAACCCGCTATAACAATGCAGTTTGTTGGACTATCATGAACCATGCAGTAAGTAGCTGACTAAATAACATCAGAAGACATTTAGCATACAGCAGTAAAATGGTTAAATCAAACATTAATGTGAGTAAACCATCCGAAAGTCGGGAGAAAAATTATGACGGAAACCAGTTTAACAGACTTTTAAATTGAAAATCGTTCAAATCTTGTCTTTTATTGACTCTGAATAAGATATTTACACTCTTTCCTTAATGTCCTATATTTATTTCTTTCCTTAAACGGAAAATCAGGAGATTTGCCAGCAAAACCGGGAGAATTCCGGTCGGTATCGAGTAGTTTGGTGGCCGGCCGAGTTATTGGAAGCGTTAAAACCGCTTCACCAAAATTGAAACATTTTCACAACCACTGTGCTGATTTCGTCATCGTTCTACGACTAACCTTATTACAAAACAAACTTAATCGACAAAGCGAACGAACATACGAAAATGGTCCAACATCACCTTTTTTCAATACGATTCTGGTCTAAAATACCCGAAAAGATGCTTTTCCCGGCCACTTTTTCGCTGCTACTAGAGTGGAAAAGCTGAAAAATTATTAGTAAAACACACATGCACTTATAAGATATTACATCAAGCAGAAAAGGTGTGAAACATTTTATAGCCAACTTGGAAAAACTGACGAAAAGTGTCGTTTTGCGTACCGGCCACATCTGCTCGATCGGAAAGGCTCTATAGCTTCGCTAGAGCAAAAAGCTGTTTCTAGCAAGCATTATGCCTTAGTACTGTTATTTGTAAAAAATTACAGTAATACTTTGTCTACACCAGACAGAGATCGCCAATAAAAGGTTAGGGAAAGCAGTGTACTGGCACATGGACACTAGTGATGTTAATTGAATAGTAAGTACCCCTGTTTTCACCTTTCTCATTTCTACTACCAAATTGTAATTTTTGATGACACATATCCAGTTTGTCTTAATTAAAAGCCATTTAGAGAGTTGTTTTTGATGATTCTGTTGATACTGACATTTTTTTAAAATTTTTTATTATTCTACCCTGATTAGATTTATTAGCATTACACATATTATGAGCTGGAAAGTCAAGTAATTTGATATTTATCAAAATATTTTCATAAATTAAAAAAAAAAATAAGTGCAGATAAGCAAAATTGTCTAATTATTGCAAAACATGGGTTATGTTGAAAGGTGTTACACTTTGGTCAGGAGATCGCATCAAATTACGAAATTTGATGCCATATGGTTCCTCATTTGCGTAATTTATGCATTAAGTGTCAGGTGCACATCCAACATATGTAATATGATGCATGAAAAGACAAGAAAAATGTTTAAATTAAAAATTTAGCTTGATTAGGATCTTTCTCCTTTAACATATACCCTACCTACCATTGGAGCATGTAAGGCCCAGGCAGTTGTCATTATCTGGGCGAGATGGCTGCATCATGTTTTGTGGCCACCATGGGACTGGGGAGTGGGGATGAAAACCAGTTGCCAGTTGTTGGAGATTAGGCTGTGGTATAAATAGACCTTGTGAAATGTTCTCATGATTGAGTGCTATGAGCCAAACTAGGTTCATTGTACAATGGGGGCCTGGATGTGCCGACACTAGAATTATTAAATCAAACAAATCCCAAGTCAGTTTGGTAATTTTTCAAAAACAACATCACACATAACAACAAAAATTAGTGCTATGTATATTACAGAAAAACAATTCTTCAATGGGTGGGGTTTAATGTACACACAGGTAAGATCATTGGTCATCAGCATCTAATAGAAGCCAAAACAAGACCGAGAATGTCTTGAAAGTTGCGAATAAACAATATGCACGTAAGGTTGGGGAGTTCAAAATTAGTATTGGTCCGATACCAACATGGGGCAAATTTTCGCTCATAACCATCCAAAACAAATCGCCTCATTTCGAGGGTAATTGAAAACAGAAGGACATAATCAGCACTGAAAGAAAAATTTAAGAATTCTTTAATTCTGCGTAATACTGCTTGAGAAATGTGATGTTTAACTATGTCTAATAAGCAAATCTATAATTAATCAAAATGTTAAACATCTATAAGTCAATATATGGACTGTAAGCAAAACATTATATAAATTTTGTAAACAAAGAACAAATTTGAATTTAGGAACAGCAGAATTAAGAAATTCTGTAACATTTAGGCTGAGTTACGTCTTCTGATGTCAATCCTAGATGTAGCCCTAAGATTTAATAGGGTAAATGAGAAAATAGTAGCTTTTTTCAGAGATACCAAAATTTTGACCCTTGAGGTAAAATTGGGATCTGGAATGAGGCTATTGGCGGTGACCAAGGGATTAGGATTTTCAATAATAAGATGGGCCTAAATTTATAAATGAAGGATAAATATGATATGGTTTTTTAAATTTCATTACTCCCAAAAAATTGATATTAAACGATGCACACGGCACACACGTACACAACATACCGAAAACACAGACATGTATAATACTACAACACTTTCCAATAGGGCATGGCATAGAATCTCTTTGCTTCGCCAATTTACTGTGACCCATGGCTCCACCTGAATGAACAACTCTCCACACAGGCTCCACGCACTCACTACATGAGGTAAGTTCGGATTAGCATCCATACTACAAAAACATTTAAACATAAGCTGCATGTTTCATCACTTTGCTTTACTCGCAGGAATGAAGAACATTGTACTTTAGGCCCAGACTGATTGAACAGTAATACTCCGTCAATGAAATAGATGAGAGTCCACCAAATGAGATGTGCACCGGATGAGATGGCCATCAGATGATATGTCTTTCTCTTCCGAAGTGTCCAACATTCGTGCCAAATAAGTAAGCATTACAGCATGAAAAAGCAACTTTGCCGTCGATCGCATGGCGACCCGCGATTATAACATTGACCTTGACATCCAAAGAACTGTCAGGTATGTTTTCAGAAAGTTACCAGTGCCAAAGATCAAATAGAATCAATTTTCAATATGGTGAATCGTATGCGGTAGCTTTTTTATCACAGTAATTTGCACAGTTACGTTTATTAATCTGTCTTGATTTATGCAGAGATCTTGGAATTAGCGCACAAAGATGCCGACTTCACAGTGGTTGAAGAGAGACTCAAAGATTTGGATGAACTCACTCCTTATTATGAGGACAACCCACTACGTGCAAACAGCTAAGACACGGGGTGTGTGCTTTCAGCTACGCAACCGTGAAGCCTAAACGTCAGCTTAAAGTACCTGGTCTGGAACTACCCTGGAGCACGGGGATAACCCTGTTACCTAGGATTACCTTGCGACTGCACTCCTCGTATAAGACCCCACACGAGAAGACGAAGAGGAAAGTATGTTCACGCAATAACATCTTGAACAACTCACTGGCACAAGATCCCATAGCAAAAAATGAGCAGTGGTTCCAGGAGCCTCACAGAAGCTCTCTGGAGACCTCCTGCTTTTTTAACTGGAAATTGGTACCTCCCGGAACACACTACCAGTAACTTACTGGATACTATAGCTCCAATAACTCACCAAGAACACTTGGTTTCTTGGGATCTCCTGCACCTCCAGGAAAATTACTGGAATAATTCAGTCCTCAGTGAATTCTTGGGTCCCAGGCAAGATCCCCATTAATTTTATTGGGGCCTTTCTGGATGTCCAGGAGCCTCCTGGAGACCTCTGGTGAGACCGCCGGGAGGCCTCCTGGCGCTCCTGGTAAAAAAAAAAAAAAAAGAAAAGTTTTTTTTAAAAAAAAAAAAAACAAAAACGAAATTAGATCACACCACCACCACAAACAAAAACACACCGCAACAAACCAACCACTCCCCCCCACTTTTTAACCAACAAGAGTCTCCTAACATAACAGGTTTTGCCTTCTTCATTCTTTGTGGTCGCCTGTTGCTCTCCATTAACTTTTCTCCGATATTACTGATTAAAAGAGCATTATTTTTTTTTAATTCATATAAACACTGAAACATACTCTGTTGGCAATTAAACTTATTGCCATTTTGTCTAATATCGCATCTTGTCTAACTTCATTTGTCTAAATCCTATTGTTAATTAATATGCATTAGGTCTAATAACCATTTAGTCTAGAGTCTAATTTTATCTACAAAAATGTCTTATAAATAATCCATCTGATCTCATAGGCCATCCTGATCTAATACCATGCGATTGATCTCATAATCCTAATCTGCTACCAATCTGGTCTCATATATCAATCGGTCTAATACATTACCTGGTCTACTAAATACCTATCCATGACACTTTATGGCTTAAATGTTCAAGATCAATCTTTTGGGTTTGTACATATTCCAAATGGATAGTTGACCAAAAGGTTATTTACTAGATGAAAAATTTAGACAGATGGATAGTAGACCAAGGAATTAGAACAAATGATATTAAACCATGAGATATTAGACCAGGTGTAGATTAGACCATATGGAGATTACCGCATATGGAATTAGACAGATGGAGATTAGAACAGATGGAGATATTAGACTAGATGGAGATTAGACCATATGGAGATTAGCCAGATTGAGCTTAGACGCAAGGGAGATAGGACCAGAGCTTTATTAGACCAGCTATTAGACCGGATGGCTTATTAGACCGGATGGATACCCAAATGGGTATTAGACATTATTAATTTGATGATATGCGACCTGATGGATATTAGACCAGATGGGTATTAGTCTAACCAAATGGGTAGTAGACCAGAATATAGACTTGAGAGATTTAGACTATGGATATTAGACCAGATGGGTGTAGCCCAAAGGATATTAGAGCCAATATTGATATGGACGCAATGGGGCATAAGACCAATGTTGTAGACCAGATATCTATTACCCAACATACTGCATGGTCATTAGACCAAGACCAAATTGACGACACAGATGGTATATGGGCATTAACGCTAGTCTAGTCCGATCAGACATTTACAATAGTCTAGCCCTAGATATTCCTGATATAGCCAAAAACTAACCCTTAGCCCTTAACTTGATCCTTTCTACGAATTTATGCATCACTGGTATCAGCCCTACCATTCAGTTTTTGTGGAATTCTGCATCTTGTTTGTTCCAAGTTGAAAGCCATGCAGCTGTTAAAATACATGTTTTTAAACCACAACCTAACTATGAAAATCACTATATCAAGTCCTCTGCAATCTTGTGTTTTTCATGATGACAACCCACCTTCTGTCCTCATTTTCTCCAGGGGTGCAACATACCAATTGATTATTCAGCAGGATCCAAATCCCACTGTCAAGCATGCAGCTGCCATATTTGAACTGGACAGACGAATAGTACCATGGTTTACTATATTTCTGGGTAACTCCTGGGTACTTGCCAATATAGTTGGATACTTCTTGCTTATACTTTCTTGGGTACTCAGTGTCCGGGAGATAATCCCGTATACTTGCTTCCGTATCCAATAAGAGCTCCAATTACCTGAATACTTCTGGATTACACTAAGAGTGAGCTAAAATGTATCAGGAGGTCACAAGGAGACCACCGTGAGTCTACGAGACATTCTTTTTGCTATGGGGGGTGCCGCCCCCTCCCTAAGATCGACGGCACGTGCCCTATGCTAATCATGTGCAAAGTATCCTGCCCCTGTCTGGGAAAAGATCAACCCATGCCAAGAAGCTTGATCCACTGTTAAATGCCTCCTGCCATCTTATCACAGGATGCCTCCGTCCAACACCAACGGAAAAACTTGTACATCCTAGCAGAATGCTCCACCAGACATCCGTCATAGCCGTAGCGAGCATGCAAGAGCGTATCTGCCAAGTATCCAATGTGAAGCCCCTATTCTGGACAGATACCTGCTGCATGCCAACCGCCTTAAATCCGGAGAGTTTCGTAAGGCCAGTCAACTCTTGGAAACCGTCTCTAAGGAGTCAAGAGATTCCGCCTTGTGGAAAGAACGACTTGCATCAGCCAAGTAACATCTATTTGTATTGAACCTGTTGAGCTTTTCTCCCACCTGGAGCTGACTCCTAATGTGCTGAATGGCGATGCCTCAACGATTGAGAACCAGAACTGCGATCTAAGGTTTCCCTTTCAAGAAGTGGCTATCTGTAAGCAGATCAGATACTACCTGTGGTTGTGGAACAGCAATGGAACACCTCTTGGTCCTGCCCACTGGCTGGAGCAACAATGGCACAACAAGGACCTTGCTGAATTTAGTGAAGCAGCCAGACTTGTACCCATCTTCTGGCTGGATCATATTTGAGACCACAGTGTTTGGACACGAAAAGAAGAAGAATCCCTGTTTTATTGAAATCAAACAAAGCAAAAATAAGTGTGTTCATGCCGATTTTAAATAAGTTACCGGGACAGCTGTAACTGAGCATCAAGGGATACATTATTTTAATGTTACGGTAACAAACGAACCCACAAACACACACTAACGAGTTTCTGGGCGATTTGTAGGGAGCTTGCTTCGGAAGCTCAAGTATAAAGTTTGCTTCTTGCCGGTGTTTCATAGGTTACACCCTTCTTTTTGACACCCTTTGAATTCGGAAACCTTAACAAATAAACCACATAACCGTGTACAGGGTTTATTCCGTTAAGGTTTCCGAATTCATAGGGTGTCAGAAAGAAGGTGTCCCCTTATGGAAACAACCCATTCAATTGCAGTGTTTGTACATATTAAGAAGTGGCCAGCTGACTGCACAGCAGCAACAATGCACAAACAAGACAATTACTCCCAAAGTATTTCCCAAGTGCCATTCTGCATACAACCTAGCTAGTCAATCCAGGGATGGGTGAAGGGAATACCCCTTCCCCCACCTCAAGTTTTGTTTGGTGGGGTTGCACAAATAAAACTGATGTCCCCTCCCCTGACTTGTGCTAAGGACTTACCACCCCCCGGCCTGCTTACCACGTAGATATTTGTTGAAAAGGTAAACAGGTGCAAATCACCCACCAAGGCTTCCCAACCATTTTTTCACTGGGTGGGGTTGCGGGCAAACTGTCCATTTGCTGACCCACAATGTTTTACAAATTTTAACCCATTTTTTTAACCAATAGTTTCAACCGCCCCCCCTACGATTTATTGCACTGACGCCCCTGCATGCAGAACAATAACACCTCATCAAATCCAGCTTGCATGGATTAGTGGATATCACAGACTCACAAAACCCATGAGTGCTTTTCTTTTTTTCTTAAGTACCCGTATGAAAATAGCATTCGGCTCCTTGAGATTTCATTGATTGTTTAGAATGACACCCAAAATAATGTTCAAAATCTTCTATACCTGTGGGTATTTTGTTGGTAGGTATCTTTCACTGTTGAATTCAGCCATCCTATCTTGTGGAGCAACTAGCCCTCTCACTTGCTCATTAGCCAGTTTCAGTGTCTAAAACAAACAAAATGAATTTTCGAAATACTCAACATGCGAACAAGACAACAGCACAAAGTTTTACAAAGTTCTATATGGCAAGATTCCCACAATGGATGTTTTCTGATTTTTGCAGAGATAATAGCTCTTGCAAATATGATTTTTTCTTAAAAATCTCTTTGCACATATTCTGAAAGAGAATGGGTAATAGAGGGTCATAAATTCCCAAATCAATGACCTTTGTAATTTGTAGGCCTATATGGCAAGAATCCTCCAATGGATTTTTCTAATATCTCAGAGATATAGGTCTGCATATCCGTACTTCAGTTGTCAAAATTGTATTGCCCGTGCTTTTTAAAAATTTGTTCTAAAAATAAGAGAAACTTTGCATAGGGTCAAACAGCTGTGCAAATGTTGTTGGAAAGGGTTGCCGACAGCTTTCCTTCAAATCAACGAAGATTCTTTTTGACAAGGATGTACGGCTGAAGGTCCTGAAACCCCGCTTTATTTCACAGAAAAAAACACATCCATGTTAAAATATAACGGACTAGGTAAAATGTAGATTCCCCTTTTTTCAAAAAACTCTGGATCAGAAGTAATTAAACTGTAACCCAAACGCAAGTGTTTTCAGTTGTCTGGCATCCGTTGCATTTTTTTTGATGGGGAACAAAGTCACTAAGGTCGCATTAGGTCCCAACATATAGGACAACTGCCCTAAGGGCTGTGTGACCGTGGACCTCAAAACAAAGGAGGGTTTGCATGTAATATCCATAACCAAGTGGGTTCCACTTTTCACTTGAGGATCCAACAATTTGTCTTTGCAGCATTTCTTACAACTTTGTTTAACAACTTTTACTTTTTTTGTTGAATACTTCCAACTTTTTCTTTGACCTACACACCTGACCTTGACACTTGGTATTGACACTTCTACGCGAAGTCATCAACCAATGATGGATCCAATGTTGCAACTATAAACCAAGTTTAACTCCAATTAAACTTCAACTTTTCAATTGAATTCATTTTACATTTTAAGGCTATGCTTACTGCTTTACCTTGCATGAGAAACCGTTGACCTCATCACCAATAGTGGGCCCCCCCCCGGCAAAAAAATCAATGGCAAAAAAGGTAGGAAAAACAGAAAAGATAGTGAAAAGAAAAAAAAAGGAAAGAACAAAAAACCAGTGATTTTCACATAAAATTTACCGAATGCCCATAGTTTTTACACGGCAGTCCAATTTTACTGAAATAACTCCATGTGGCGTCATTCCCCCGCGCAATTGAATCTGGTAAATTTATATAAAAGTACCTAACGACAGACAATTCACGCCAAAGATTTTCGCTATCCGTGAAAACAACTTTTCAATCACAGGATCTCTAAATTTAAAAACAACATAGATTTAAAACAACATAGAAATTGTAAAATACATATTTTGGGGCAATCCTTTACGTCAATTCGCTTAGGTCATGTCACTACAAAACAGGTCCAATTCCTAATAGTGAACTGGCACCAGTGACGTCATAACTAGACCTGCATGACCATTGGGGGGTTAGGACTCAAGGTTTTCCGATTCATGTACTATCTTCTTTGGGGGATGATTTTATACTTGCTGTGAAGCCCTACTAGGGGGGGGGCCCCTGGTGGGGTTCCAGGGGGCAAAGCCCCATAAAGCTTCTGGTTTTGCCATCTTTAAAGTTAAAAAATGGGGTCTTTAGAACACATATTTTCAACATAGAGTACCTAATTAAATTTGTTTTGAAAGTTTTACACTAATTTTGTACCACTGGAACAACAATTATCTGATTTAAAAGGTTCCTTTTTTCTCTCTTCCTTCCTCGTCTCTTCCTCCTCTTTTTTCTTTCTTATCCTTCTAAACTTTCCCCTTTCTTCTTCCACACCCTCTTTTCTGTTTGTTATTTCATTCTTTCTTTTCTCATATACCAATCTTTCCACCATTTTTTCTTCTTTCTCTCTTTCTCTTATATCTTCCTTTTTTCTCCTTTTATCTTTCCCCATTTTGGCTCCCTTCCTGATTTTTTTGTGGTCCGTGGGCACAGCTGTCAAAAAATGTTTTATTTCCCGGGAAGGAGGCATGAACCTGCTCTTTTCGCACAGTTTTTTCACTTTTGATCCCACAAGTGTGCCATTAATAACACATACATGTACATTGTCTACTTAGATATCACATTCACAACTTGGCACTCAAGGCCATGGACCAAGGCTCAAGGTCAAAGGGTCATCAAAAAAAATAGGGTACGTATTATGTGATAAATTTTCCAAAAATTAATGGGTCATTGGGTGACAATGATGCTAAAACTGGGAGTCTTACAACTTTATATGCATCACTACTTTCCAAATAGAGTGCCCCCGTCCCGGACATGATGCCATCACATTTGTTGTTTCTATGAAATAAAAGGTTGATTTTGCTGCTTTTTGTAGAAGTCTCATAAAGCGAGGGCACGGGATACTGGTCTTCCAATGAAGTCCCTGATCTGGCCCATGAAAGCAACTTGAAGTGGTAATAAGTGAATCACGAACTGATCCGGCCTTAGTAGCAATATTTAAGACCCTCTGTAAGCAATAGCGCTAGAACTGCAGTTGTTATCGATCCTACTTAAAATTGATGCCATCAGTTGGAAGTAAATGCTCTAATAAACTATTGTCCCCCAGACTTGTGATACTAGTAATCCATGAAGCAACTCTCCATACTTTTCCTTGCAAAATAAAACCTTACCCTTCATCAAGTTGTCAACTATATTTCACTGTAAGACCCGTTTGATCTTGCCAGTAAATCATTATTAAAGTGAACCACTTGCTATTTCAAAATTTGTTTTCTATCAAATGTGGTTTTAGACAGTAAACCTTTCTAGTGATTCTTTTGCTCTTGCTGTGGCACCCCTCTCCGCTTCCAGGCCCGTACCAGGGTGAAGAGCAGGCAAACCCCAAAATACCAAAAAGATGCTCAGAAAGAACCCCAAAAATACATTTTGTGAGCAGAACAAAAAAGCAAAATATTAGTGTTTTTATGCTTTTAACCCAAATTTGTTTGGGGTGAAGGTCGGGGGTTGGGGGGGGGGGGGGGCCACTTGGGGCGAAAAGTCCCCCTAAAAAAATCCTGTTTGCGGGGCCTGGCCGCTTCATAGGCCTATAGGAACTACGATCAGTTGACTTATGGTTTGTTTTTGAAATAAATCCTGATAAATCGTTTGGAAATGAACATTGCAAGGGTAGTGCTTCAACGGGAGAGGTAACCAAACCCCCCCCCCCCCCCCTCCACCCCCACCGCTCCATGTCCATTTGATATATGAGAAGTCAAATGTAAACCATCACTATAGTTTTCGCCATTAAGTCGAATTTTTCTGGGTATAAATCGGCCTTGAAAACCCTCTTACTCGGGGTCCATGATAGCCAGTATCGCATTGCAATTTGGCACAGCTGTGACACAAGTTTTACATGCAGTAGCAAAACTGCTACCACAACATTTTGACATATGAAAAGTTCGTAATGAAACCAGTTTAATTTACCCAAATTCACCCTCTATATTTTAAATTCGGCTTACTTTTGGTGTCAATATGGTGATGATAATCGTCCATATGACATGTTGAATAACCTGTGGCGTATCGGGGGGCTTTCATGGCGCAAGCCCCGTGTTTCATGCCAAACAATGCAAAAATCAGCCTATTTGCAGCTATTTGTGGTCCTTTCCACCACCACCCTGGGGGGTCCTCCTCAAAAACAGGTCTTGAATGCCGGTGATAACAGCATCATGGCAGTGTGTAGTGTACCGATACTGTTGAAACCACCCAACATACCTTACTACTAACACATTTTCGTATTTGAAAAATTATCTTAAACTGTTTTCTGATCAACAGGAAAACCATATTTCTTACTAAAATCGAACCAGTTTTGCATTTTGGGGGACAGTGAAAAAAAATTGTTAGAGAATTTGTGCGTAAAATAATCATAGCGCTATTTTCAGTCCATTAGAAAATTCTTCATGAGGATTTGTATAGAGTTGATTTTCATTACGACCGCCATTTTCTTCCCTGCGCGATCTTAGGGAATGAACATGTGTTTCACACAGGGAGGGCTACGGGATCATCTGGCTAGCGTACCTCCGACTTTTCGATGGCTCAAACATATTCACACTTAACAGAGACGGCCAAAATAAAAAGTGGCTGAACACGGAAATCTGGCTATTGCAGTAAATACAAATGAACATTTATTCGAATTGCATTCCTAATACTCACAATTACCGCTTATAAAATGAAAGTCCATCTCGGTCGATTAAATTCCCTAAAATTATATCAAATTGAAGTTTGGTCAGAGCACAGTAAGTCAATCTGGTGCCGTTCCAGTCCAAATCGATCAAAAAGGCGACTAGCCCGTCCCCCTTCTCCTGTCGTAGCACCATCCGCTGGTGCGCAATCACACACAATCAACAATCACAATGTCATCACAACCAAATAATTGACAGAAGGAGGCTGGGCTAAGTCAAATCTCGAGCAGAAGCATGCGCATAATTATAATTGGAGTCGCCACGGAGATAGTCGGTCCGTTCTCAATTTTATCTCAGCGTGTGACGTAACATGTAAATAAAGAAGATAATAGCGCCTAATTTAAATATATGACAGTTAAAACCAGGGACCAAATAGCAAACATGGGGGGGGGGAGATAAGGTAAGCGGGAAATTACTGGACCTATTTCTCCACACTATTTACAAATTCACCGATTGGTTTAGTTGTGATTTATGGAAATTTATGGCCAATAAATGATTTTCTTGATTGTCTACAGAGTATGCGTTTTGGCACACTTCAAAACTACTCTTGCAGTTTATGAATGAAGAGTTTTCAAAGATTTAAAGCGTCACTGGCACATTTTTCAAAAATATAGAAATTATCTTTCAATTTGCTCTCAAATGATATAAGAGTAGAGATAGCGTCAACATAAATAACATACTCAAAAAAAGATAGGGACGTTTAAAAGAGGTCCAGGTAATTTGTAGGCTAGACTTAATAGTTTTTCCATAACTTTAAATCAACAACTGTGTATTTACATGAATATTCAATAGATGCGTACTCATTGATATTAAAACCACAAAGGTCAGACCGGTCAAAACAGTGTGGGCATGCATGGTAAATGTGCATGCCATGGGAAACATGCATACTCGTGTTTTTTGCTGTTTGTCGTCTGCTGATTAATGTCGCCGGCGACATATTATAAAATTCCCATAAAGGACCCCTAAGGAAGTGGTATGATTTTAATTGGTCTTAATCATTTTCAGGTGAGGGCTATGGTTATAAATAGCTTTACCAACCATGCAAAAATATCAATTTTGAAATCTTGAGCGCACTATTTTTGCAAATGTTGGCCAGTGCTCTTAATACCTTCACGGGATATAATGCACTGATATTGCTAATATTACTGCATATATTTGGAATTCGGCACTTTTCAAAAAACGACCAAGGAGCTATAACACCGCTAACAACTCACGCATAATAATGAAGTCGCTTTTGTGTACTGAAATACGTAATGATTGGAATTCAATGTGAACAACTAATTTTAGCCTTTTGTATGATGCGGTCGCAGCACAATTGGCTGATGTGTGATGAAAACAACGGAACTTAGGACCTGGCCCGGCTAATGTATGTCTGTAATCGACTATATCTCTTTATGGCCATCTTTGTTGATTTTCCGTATATATGCCAATCTGTATTTTTTTTGACAGCTCAGATATCGGGAAAGCACCAGGGGGATGGGCAGTTGGGATGGCCGCCCCCCTGAGTTTCAAAATTTCAGGAAGCAGGGGTCTAAGCATATTCATAAAAAGTTGGGTTTTTTTTTACCTATAGGAGGCCTTAGTTTAATTGTGTATGTTCATCTTCAATCACCCCCTATGATTTTACCTTGGTGCCGCCCCTTGCCTATGCCTCAGATAATCAGATTCCCTCCCGCGAGGTAGGGCTGGGTAGGCCTATATGAAGATCTCTGTTTGTGTACTGAAATACGTAATGCTTGGATTCAATGTAGAAAACTAGTTGCCTTTTGTATGATGCGGTCGCAGAAATGGCTGATGTGTGATGAAACAAACGGAACTTAGGACCCGGCCCCGGCTTAAGTGTACTGTCTTATGACTATATCTCTTTACTGGGCCATCTTTGGTTGATTTTCTTCGTATTTAATGCCAATATGTATTTTTTTGAACGCTCCGATGCAGGGGCCATCACCAGGGGGATGGCAGTGGGGAGAGCGGGAGCCACCACCCCTGAGTTTCAAAATTAAGGAAAAGCAGGGGTTCTAAAGCAATATTGGCATAAAAATTTTGGGTTTTTTTTTTACCTAACAGCCTATGAGTTTTAATTGTGTAAAATGTTTCAACCCCCCTATGATTTTCCTTGGTGGCGGCCCTTGCTCAGATAACAGATTTCCCCGCGAGGTTGAGCTGGTAGAGAGGCCTATGTGCATTTCCCGGAAGTATCTTCCCAAATTCGTAGTTCCAATAATTGTACTTATGGGCTCATCTTTTAAAATTTGGACATAATCTTTGTAACCAAATTTACAATTGTTCTGTGGAGTTCCAATGCCATAGCAGATTTGGGGGGGGGGGGGGCACCCGGCGCCGCGCCCCCCTATTTTGGCAAACCAAAGGGCGCCAGGTATACCCCCCCCCCCTAAAATAACCCATACCCCCCCCCCCCCCCCCCCCCCCCCGATTTTCAGAATTTAGAACCGAGTATGAAAAAAACAATTTTAAAAGCGATGCATGCGCGCCCCCTATGAGAATTCCTGGATCCGGCCCCTGATGCATTTAAGGTTTATAGTTTTGAAGATGTAATAATTTCCTAAATAAAAAGAAAAATAATTTTTCTTTTGACATACATAGCATCCTCTAGAGTCTGTAGAAGAATTGTCTTACCAATTTGTAACCGATGCTAACATTTGTTCCCAAGAAAGTTCATGTCAACATGTACACGGGCTGCCAAATTTGAACACCCAATGTCGACACAAGGGTAAGTTTCGTCGCCTGAAAATTCATCTGTGAATTATAAATCTGGAAAAATGGTTATCACATGATGCAGAAGACTCTCAATAATGCCTACAAATAACGTTTATTGCAATAATGAATATTTAAGGCCATTTTTGGCACCTGTAAAGTAGAGCAGAACTTGTCCTAGTTATCTCTTGGCTTAAAATGGCACTTTCACTCACATAAGCGCCCTTGAAACTCGATTATTCGTTTTTCTCGTCCCCCGCCCGTGTTATGATTTTTGGGCCGCGTTAGCGGCTGAACAACCTAAAATATTCAAATTAAAGTTTTTGAAAATTCTGTCAAGCATCACCTTTTCAGTCGATAATTGGATTTTTTTTTTGGTAGGAAACCTGCCTCAGAAGTCTCGGAAATAGCTGTCTAAAAATAGACCCAATATTGTTCGAATTTCGTCAATCCTGTAAGGGTTCATTTCAACTGTAAAATACGCATGTAGCCAATATGAATAATGAAAAATGAAATAGTTCCCTCATAATGGGCTGAAACAAATGTGAGAGAAACTCATAATTGAGTTTCAAGGGCCTAACTTGTCAGACTAGATCGTCTATATGATCACAACAGCATCAAAAAGTATCTATCATGATCTCAGGACTACCAACCAATTCCCCACTTTTTCAAGTAATAACAGGAATACTCATGCCCTGCATATATGGTATAAGACATTGCACAAAACATTGATAAAGACAATCGCCGGAAAGGAGAGAAGGTGCCCTCTATAATCATAATAGCTATATTTTCCATCAAGTTTTGGAGTTGGTGTTTTGACAACTACTTTATCAGTACGCAAGGTGTTTTTTAATAATCCCCCAAATCACTTGTATATCAGTAAAAAATGGAGAAAAGTCGGAGAAATTTCACAAGGGGCAATGCTCTCTGGCAAAAGCAAAGCTTAGACCTTCCTCCATTTCAATGACCATTGATAACTTAGAGAAGAAAATACGATGTTGCCTAGCTGCCCTTTGTCACGAGCTGTAAGTGATGCTATAGATAGACCTTTGTCCGTCATAAGCTCAAGAGGCTACATGAGCAGCCCTTTATACCAATACCCAATAACCCATTAGCTTATGCTGCTAAGATTTGGATTATATAACCGCTTCACACCAGCAGACTCTGGAATACAACCATGGCCCATCATGACTCGCTTTTATATCATTCCCATGGTTCATTCAATAGCTTCATTTTTCATTCACCAGTGTATTGACAAATTACATCCTCCTGTATTTTGAATACTAAATTTAATGAATACCAGGACGTGCCTGTGTCAATTGTTGTTAACATGTACCCATCAGGTTACTGAACTGAGAGCCCTTGGTAGATTAGCATGCCTTACCTATAGTGAATGGTATGGTTTGTATGTGAAAGTTTTCGTTGTTGTTTTTGGGCAATTCCATTAGTGTTCCGGCCCCCCTGAAAAAAATGGCAAAAATCACGTCTTTCCACCCCAAGACCCGAAACGCCTCACTATATGTTTGCTATAAATTAGGGCACATCCTTGCACCGCGCCATTTTGTGGTTCTTGGTGGAAAGGCTTCAAATATGAAATTTTTAATTACCACCCATTGAAGCTGTATTTAACTTTTACATAAAACCGACTTTTGGGAATTAATGTAAAGTGGGATTTTTTGAAACCAGCAAAGGTAACTATTGAGCATGTCGCTTTAAATTATCAAAACGTTTCAAGTTCATCCATTCTCATGAACACTATAGAGGCGTCCCTTCACTATTCCTTATCCGGCGATGTCCTCACATAGGGTAATAAGCATAAAGCCAAGACTGATATCAAAGCACACTCATCACAAAATACTAATGTATGGTATATGCAGAGAAGATTGAGAAGAAGGAGGTGGTTCGACTGCTACTTTCAAAAGATAACCTGTTCAACCGCCAATTCATCTCAATCGGCTTAAATCTTATCGATTGGACCAAAGACTTACGCTACTTGCTGGAGTACATTACAATACACCTGTCATAAATCCTATAAAACATTCCAATTACCCAGTTTTCAATTGCTATTTGCAAACAGGGTCTATTCACTATAGTTGTGACCAGTACAGCGAAACGTTCCGCCTCAATCATTTATAAACAACTTTGACCCCAAATTTCAAAGTATTTGGCACTTTGGACACTTCTGACACAAAAAGTGTGTTTTGAGATTTATTGAAAAGCCTTTACTACATCATGATCATCATCTCATATTTGCACAGGAAATAACCGGATATTGGTAAATTAGGCGAAAATATAACATCTTTTATGACCCAAAACCTTGAATCAATGTTAGCCTAAAACCACCGAAAAAGGGGACAATTTTGCGTTTCTTTCTTTCTTTAAAGTTACTGATTTCCTCAATTATTTCGCAACGATTAAAATAAATAACACAGTCAAACCAAAAAAACCGGCCTACAAAATTCCCAGGACCATGGGACCGTCCAGGTCCCAAAAAAAATTTGGCAAACTGCAGAAAATTTTCAAAGTAAGGAAAAATAAAAAAAAAAAAGCACCCTAAATTTTAAATACAAAAAGGTTCAAATACAGGCCCGGATTGCCCAGAGTGTGTCAAAATATTGGGCCAGCTGTAAGGACTTTGTGCTAAATGTGCTTTGTGCTGTGCACTTCATTGCACATATTTGACCATAACATTTATGCCCAGTTCTTTTGAAGGTCCCAGGCAGACAGAAATTTTTTTGTAGGCCTGCGAACAACCGCGGAGGTCATTGCCAGCAGAGATTTTTAGCTGGAAAATTAATAAGCTTATTTTAGTGGGACCGTGTCAATTACTCCTGTTTGTGAAACCTTCCCGAACGGCCAGCTTTTTGGGAGGAGAAGGCGGTTGAACACATTACTTCAAGGTCCAATCGAGGGCCCTCGAAGTTTCCACCATAGCTGATGATGAGGGTATTCCTGGGTAATCGGATTGCAAAATTCGGCCATCTCCTTCTTTCTTCCTCATCTTCTCTGTATAATGAAGCAAAAATTTCAACAAGGAATGAAAAATCAAATTCTAAAAGTTACATTACGGTCCATGAAATGATAACTTAGTCAAGGGATCAAATTAACTACCCACCACTGGCAACCAGTTCTGCAACCACTCCCTAGGGCCTGGGGGGGGGGGTGGTATTTTACTTACAACTGACCAAAGAAGTTGACATATTCCCCACGCTCTTGTTGATAAATATGATGAAAGTGGTAGACCCCCGGCCCCGGTGGTAGGCATTCGCGGCAGACGATGGTAAATGGTTAGAAGGAATTCCCCCTTTGGAAAAAGAGGTCTGGTCTCGACCACGTGGTCAATACGTCATTGCTAAATGTTAACGATCAGAGGCCAGTGCTCCTCAGTATGCGGGATTTCCCTCTCCGTGAATCATGGCAGCCGCCTGGACTTTCATGCGCAAAGCGAAGAAGTCTTTACCAAAATGCCATTTCTGGTAAATTTGCGACAATTGTTTCACAAGAGTTCAATTGGCAGTTGGTCCATGCCCTTCCCAAAACGATGGAAGCATTCTAGGGGTAATCTCCGAAGGTGACATACAGAGGTCGAAGCCAACATCGGCAACCAGTAAGTGCATGACATGGACAATGCTTGGTTTTTTAAAAAAAAAATTTGGAAACCTACGAAGATCACCTAGGCCAGACTCGTTAGTAATAGTAACGCGTAGCGGCTAGGGTAGGGGTAGCACGATTCATCTTGCTCTTCACAGTGGTGGCGACTTTTGTTTGGTCATTTATAATTTTGCAACTGGATTTACCATTTCATTTTTACTATAGGCCGCCCTGTTCGAAGCAAGATGATTATTATCTCTTCCTCGACGTTAGGTACAAAAGGGTCTAGCGAGACGTTTGTGATTCGGATCCCATAACATCATTATTTATGCGCTGTGCGTTCTCACAACCTAGCTTACCGTGACCAACAATCTTCTTAGCGTTATTGTGAGTCGATTCTCCCTTCACCCCCCCCCCCCCATAGCACCATGGAGAACCCCCCGGGACCTGACCTCGCCCGCCCCCTCCCTCCCTCTGCCCTGCTCAACCCCACAAAACCTTCCACGTGCCGGGTCAACCGCCCCATTCTGAGCAGACGCTCGAACGACACAATCTCTAGACTCTTATTTATCGTAAATGGCAGGAGGCATGGAAACTCAATAGTGGCCATCACGGATCCGTTCCTTTACGGGCGCACCCCCAGGGGAGGATGGGTAAAAAGGGTTAAAAACCCCAGTCGCCCAGTCAGAATTGATTTATCGCGGCCGTCGGCATGTATGTTGTACCACACGGGTTTGACGGGCTGTCCCCAGTATGAACTGCAGTTTTGCAATCATGCCTTATAATGCAATCGGCCTATGTGAAAGACACAAGGATATGATAAAAGCGAAGGCCAGAGCATAGGCTAATGAAGTTGATTCCCAGTTTTCCCCGTCATGTTTTTTTTATGAATGAGTGGGGAATGTTTCATTTTCATTATTCATTATTTTCAGGATTTTCATTATTGATGCCAAGTTAACGGCAGAATGCTTTGTTTTGAGGCACGAAAAGGACATACTTATGACCAGGGCTCTTTAAAGAAACTTTGGTTACACTAGAAGTGGCCTTGAATAAAGCACTTCGTTATTTCATACACCACAGGTTTTTTAAACAATTTTTGCCAACTACAATAATTTACATGCAAACAAATATCCACAGCCCACACACACAAGTTGAGCTTCGAGAGCTGCACTAAGATCTAGTCCCTTGAGCAAGAATGCGATGGAATGACTGACCTAAATCGGCTTGTCACATCGTTCCAGGGAAGAATACCTTCCCTTCCTCCTCTATTTTCACTTGCCACCAACATGGACTCCGTAAATAAACAAACGTAAATAAAGTTTTAAAAAACCCGGACGAAAAAAACACAGGACCAATGAACGAAAATGTGGTTATATAACGACAATGGTGTGCTTGATT
>JAMKCH010030722.1:0-16590 GCA_023653785.1 Ophioderma brevispina | reverse complement strand
AGTGCGTGGAATATGAACGGAATCTTAATGCTTTCAAAAACAACAATAATAGCAATAATAGGATCTCCTCCTATCATTCTCGATGTACTTGTGCAGGCAAGCAGATCAAACAATAGGATTAATTGGGAATTCTTGCGGGCATTTTCTATGGCAAATATGCACGAATAAAGTGAATTCGAGCGCTCGCTTCTCAGGTTCTACCTGCGTCATATTATCAACTGAATCACAAGAAATTACTAGAAGTTAGTCTGATTCATTAATTCATAAAATCACCTGCGGTAGTGAAAGAATTTGATATTTATTGGTAAATGCCAGGAATAGTCGTATTCATGGATTTTTTTTAACAAACTACCAAACAAGGTTTGTTTCTCAAACATTAAACTCCGATGCCCAAATGATCCAAAATCGTGTGTGTGCAGTTGGAAAACAAGCCCACATGTACAATGTACAATTTTGTATGTGACCTCAGGACCTCCTATGTTCTTTACTGTATGGGAAGGTTGTAATTTCTCAACAAAAGGTTCTTGTGCTTTACGTGCTTCGACTCATAAAACCTGGTGTTTCACTATGGGATAGTTCATGAATCAAAAACTTACACCCCTTGTTCTTAAAGTTCTTAGATCTAGTTTTAAAGTTTTTGATCAATTTAAGTGTTTTTTCTCCATTGAACCACCACAGTGAAAGCAATTTATGCGGTACAGGCGCTATTCAGCTTGCTATAGGCAGTTCAGGTGAAATAGGTGTTGCATCCGTGGATTGTTTAAAGTTTGTATGTGAAAGAGAAGACTCTTCAGCAACTCAGAAAACTTCGAATTTTTGAAATCGGGCATTCCGTTGCCAAAGTTATTCATTTTTTTGTATCGTACATAACAGGCATTTGGAGACCACGTGCAAAGGTCAGTCTGTTATTTCGTTATTTGCCATGGCACCGTGGACGTGTATCTTTCAACACAAAATATGTACAGAATATTAACGATAAAAGGTATATACTTATTTTTTGGGTATGGTCCTGTATATGTCCCTACAGATACATCAATATTGCAAACATTGACTAGCATTACCAAATAATTTTAATAATTTTGAGGAAGAAATGTTTAAATTTGTATTTTATTCATTTTTGAGTTTTTAAAGTTTTTAATATAAGATACGTTAAGAGAAATTACCAATATCATTCTGCAACTTTTCTCTTAATATACACTCACAGAATTTGCAGTCTATTCGATAGCCTAACTTTACCCTTAATTAATCATATTTTGACAAAAATGAGAAAATTTGTATTTTTTAAAATCACAATAAAAACAATCTGAAAATTCAGGAATTTTTCTATAAGCATAAACAAACATCATTATGAACCAAATGAGCCCGATAATGCTCCCTTAAATTGGCTTACTGAAACCTATTTTAACCAAAAATGTGCAAAATAAGGAGTTTTGTTATTTTTTCTTGATTTTGTGAAAGTTACAAGATTATGGGTTGAAATTGTCATGGTTTCCCCTTCAAGCCTTACCAACACAAAATGAAGAGAGGAGTTGTATCAAATGTGACATAGGCCCTAATATGAAAGGTGGCAAAAAATGGCATAATTGAGATTTTTTCATGAAATTTTGCATTTTGTGGGAAGTTTACAAGCTATCAATTATGTCTAATTTTCATTGTGTTCTTCTTCAAACCTTGTACAAACAGACTTTGTACACCATGATTTGAAATATATTTCAGGACACCTTAATTACTATTTTGTCAAATGGCGGCAAATGTATACATTGCATATCAGGCTGTTAAGACCCCCGGTTTCGCATCATTGTACACCAAAGACGCCATATTTTAAGGTTTAACACTCTCACCAAAGACCCCTATTTTTTTGGGGGGAGAAGAATTTTGAAATCTTCACCCAAAATCACCCGTGTTTTTGAAAAAATGGACATTTTTTGGATAATTTAGCCAAATTTGTCGTCCCAAAAACCCCTATTATGGGGAATTTGGATGTCTCTCACCCAAGACCGTTCACCAAGGCCTCTGGGTCTGAGAGCGCTAGCCTTAAACCCCTAAGAATTTTATTGGAGTGCAATCCCACCCTCCCCCCCCCACCCTCGTGAAAATGTTTTAAAATTAACTAAGGGCGGGGGTCATTATTACGCCGGGGGAAATGGAGGAATTGAGGGGAATGCGAAGAAAATGTAAGCGAAGCGAGTGAAATGATGTTGTCATCAAGAAGAGAGGAGAAACAAATAAATGTCAAGGGGAATGTGGATTTTTTTAACGGAAAGCGACGGGTGAATGCGACATTTTTCGCCGAAAGAATGGAAACTTCCTGCATGCCCCTGGTGTGTGTAATAAGGACTGTTGCCTAATGTAATTAATTATTCTTAAGAAGCAAGTGAGGGACCTGACTATAAGGGCAAAGGTCAAATAGTGTGAAATTTCGGCGGTTTTATAATGGAAATACATTGGTTTTGAAATGCTTCATTCGACATCGAATCCATACTCGCTATATTCCACTGAGAACAAAACTATTTTGGGATCTGTACATCCACAACTGTAAGCACAAAGCACCGCCACGTAAGCACCACATACTGCATTGTAGGGTTGCCATTTCAAGTTGGCATGCACGCTGGTTTCTTGGTGGCACTTATTATGCATTGCTCATATGGTCTTCAGTTCGGAGAGTGTTAGCGATAAAATTGCTTTGTAAAAAAATACAAAAATTCGTTGATCAATGTAATCTAGTCATCTTGTGATTTTCTGGAAATATTTGTTGTGGAGAACAAAATCGTTGGAATTTTTCAAAAATCCATATCTCAGGAAACACGCATCTGATTCACAATCAACAAACGCCCAGCTGTAGCTTGTCATCAAACTTCAAAAAACCCCACACCTGAAGGCCTGTAACCAGTCGAAACGCTCCGATTTAAACATTTCGTCAGTCACCGTTAGTCAAATTAAATGCTAAACTCATAAAAAGTGGTGCCATGCGGCGTGGCCTAGTTTACATGCGTTTTCAATGGGGCGTTGAAAGGTGCTCAAAACTGGCTCATTTGTGAGATGACTTATCATAGGTATTCACGCGTTAGCTACCAACATTAATCATATTTCGAATCCGTTTTAGAATGTTAGGGAGGGGAGATATGCGGCGACAACATATTGAGCGGGAAGACAGTGGGGATTATCATTATGGGAATTAAATGATGATTTCTGTAGAAGTGTTTGCTCTCACCACACCACCACAACAGACGTTCAGTGCAGTCGATCGGTCACCGATACGTAATAGGTAACTGAATGACTACTTGCTACCGCCATGACCCTCCCTATAGAAAGTTGCTAATGTGAACCTTCTTCGTTTACAAATAATTAAGCCATGATTGTTGTTGGCAGAAGAATACTAAATTCATCCCCCGTCCATGATTACATTACGATCTAGTACCATTACCTTTTTCTTTCTTGTTCAATTTTTTTGTAAAGCCTTGTCGTCGATGTTTATTCTTGATGCGAGCCAACGTTGGCTGAGGAAACACGACGTCGACTTCTCCGAGGGTAGCCATTTTTCATGAGGAGGGCGCACTCACCAAATAATCCTCCCATTGAAATACACGTTAAAAGGGCGTAATTGACCAGGCTGTAACATAGCTTATATAACTCTATGGGCTGTAATTGACGTTCGGTGGGGCAGTGTAAACTTGCGCTCCGAGTAATATATTGTGGTTTGTAACTTCGCAACTATTTGATTAGTCTGTAATAGTATAACATTTCTAGAAAGAAAATTGGACGATGAACCCGATGAGGCATCAGATAATGTAAAAACGTTCGCTATTTTTTCGAAAAAATACTAAAAAAATGATTTTCCCCCAAAATCTTTAGACGCCAGAACACACACAATTTGAATTTTCATGATTTTTACGGTTTTTTAGAACCCCCCAAGACCAATTTGTCTAGGGACTGTTTTTTTTCATTTTGCGCGAGGGGTAGCCTGCGGGCTACCGCTATATTCGCTTGGGTTTTGAACCTACTTTTCAAATAGCAGTGTTGCAGAAAATATTGGTACCGATTATATCCTCTAAAATCTAATTGTGTGATAAGTTTATGAAATGTTGTGAAATTTTACGTCTATGGAAATGTACTCAATAAGATAGGCCCAGCGAAAACCGAACGTACAGTTACAAAAAGATATTCGCGGGTTAAAAAGAGTAAATACAGTTGGCAATATCAGCGAAGGTTCCTGAGAAATGTTACAGTAAACTTCTTGGCAAAAACTGTTCAGAAACAGACTAGTGAAACTAGGGTTCATGATAGTTTTTCCAAATGGTCAAGTAAGGGGATAGGATCTGATGAAGTGCTGATGATGAGCATTAAAGGGGTGTCTTATAGATTATCAACTGGTATAATGAATCTCAACTCAGAAAGATGGATAATTCTTCTACTGATGTGGATTGGAGACAGGTAATCCCTAGTCGTGGCGAGAGAGGTTAAAAAAATTGCAGGTGGGCAGGTTAAATCTATTCGCAAGGTTCGCGAGGGGCAAACTCTATGTAGATGTTTTTCTCCAGCCCAGCTGGTAAATGAAAAGCTGCCTCCACGCTGGAAGATGGTCTATTGCTACGGAGTTTCCTAATCATGAAAACTGTGTAAAGGGGTTATATCTGGTGTGCCTTTAGAGTGTGTTCTTCTGATGATATTCGAGGCATCTGTGCAGTTAAGGTCTCTAATGCTCAGCGTGTGAAGCGTCGGGTAGATGGCAAGTTGGAAGATCCTCTTGTTGTTAATTACCTGTCGTTTGAAAGAACTTCATCAGATTTCTCTGGTTTCAATTGTTCCAAGTGAGAAACATGTCCGGAGTAACCGCACTGCCCTTTAAATGTCAGAGACTGGGTCATGTGGCTAAAAACTGTAAAGGGAGTCCGAGATGTGTATAGATGTGGATCTGCTCATAAGTTTTGATGATTGTGATAAAAAAGAAAGTCCTTGCTGTTGTCGTTGTGGTGGCAGACATTCAGATGCTATTGCTGCTGTCAAACTATCAGAGATGAGAAGAAGATTCAAAATATTAGATCAGAAACAAATATTTCCTATTCAGACGCTGTTAAATTGTTTAAAGAGATAGGGTTTTGTTGGGAGCTCAAGAGTCAGAAATTGGGATCGTAATAAGCAGTCTGGTTTCATTGTTCGCGGCACATAGTGAGAATTATAGTGGTGGTGGTGCTGTTACTCCAACGGTAGAGTCGCCAAGGAGAGGACTCTGTTACTCAGCTTTTGTCTCAGAAGGATAAAGTTACCTGTGAGGTTGGAACAAATACTGAGAAGGAGGATGGTTCACAAAACTGAATTATCCCATTTTACTTCAGTCCATGTTGGGCCTTTTGGTGCACATATTCATGAATATTTTTTCGACGAAGAATAGAAACAGTGATTGATATTGCCAAACGTATTGCCCGTGGTTGGTAAATTTTGTGATGAGAATGTTTCGATTGAAGAAATTATTGGCATTTATCAAAATCCTCTCAATGCTGTGGAACGTAATTTTTTGTTCTTTTATTGACTTTCTCCAGTCTTCAGTGGCATGCTCAAGTTTGAGTGCTCATGGTCAGGAAATGAAACTTTGTTTAGTGATATGGCGATTCTGGCCACGATTGAACCATTGGGTCAAGGAAACATGGTTGAGCATCATTGGAATTTTAATATGAGGGGGTATGTTTGGATTAGGGAGGATAGGAAATGCTGGATGATGGTGTTCATGGTGGTTCTGGCCTTTTTTTATTTAAGAAGTGTATTAATATCCAGCCAAACAAGATGTATGGAGGTTCAGGACTGTTAAAATTGTCTTGAGAATAGTGTTTGAATGTGGTTAATTTTTTAATCTGTCTTCATTTGCAAAGTAATTTTTTGGATGACGTAATTGGTAATAGATGGTAAAGATGTCGTTTGTGGGGATTTTATAACGCTTATAATCAATTATGGGGCAGTTATAAAGTGATAAGAATGGCAAGATTGTGGAGGATGTATTGAGAGTTTTACTTGGTATGGTCTAATGGATGGTCGGCCGGGTAACTCGACTGGATTCTCGCTCTGCGTAAGTTTCGCATGTGGATCTACCTTGGTCTCTAATAATTGAGCTGCTGTTAGTTCTTGGGATATTTCTCAATGTAGTGGGTTAGTGAGACTTTCCAGTTGTCAAATTTGATTATGTGGGCTGGTATCCATAATTGTCCTAGACCTTACCAAAGATGGTCAGTAAGATGCTGATTGGGTGAAGTTGCCGGATAACGGTACTAGTCTTTTTGAGGCGAAGGCCTTGAGCCTGATTCGGTTGATGCATTGGAATGCAGTTTTCGCCGTAATATTTCCTTGACGGCTGATTTAATTCCGCGGTCCGTTCGTTCTCCAGCAAGAATGCTAATAAAAATCCTGTACTGGGTGGAATTATAGCTGTAGGGATGCTGTTTTTGAAACGTTAAGCAGGCTCAAAATCGGGGAAATTTGAAGAGTTCTGGCATTACAGAAAGCAAAAGCTTGTACTCAGCGAGTAATTAGGAAGCCAAAAAAAGGACCATTGGCAGAAGTTTTGTGGTTCAATTAATAGAAATACCCCTCGTAGTGTAATTTGGAGCAAGGTTAAGAATATTTAAGGTAATAGAACATTCAGAGATATTCCAACTCTTAGCATCGTATTACTAATAAAGATGTTTTTCGATAAGGATAAGGCATATCTTTGGGGAGACCATTTGCTGCGGTTTCTAGTAATGAAATCGTTCGACTGAGTTCTCTTTAATGTGCGCAAGCAAAAAATCAGTGTAATAAAAAATAAATCTGTAATATAAGAGCCTACTGATGATGATTTCTCAATGTCTGAACTTTATTAGCAATTTATCGTGAAAGATTCGACTCCTGGTAAGATGGTATTACTTATGGTATGTTGAAACATCTTGATGCTGTTGGAAGCTGAGCTGCTTGGCTGATCTTATAATAAGAGCTGGTCTGAGGGTATTTGTCCATCTTCTTGGAAGGAGGCGGTTCTTTGTACTATAGATAGCCCGCCTGGTAACTCCTATATTTTTTTTTTTGAAATCCTGAGGACCCTTGAGCACACATCCAGCGCCTAGCACACGCGTACCGGTTACAGCATGCTATTACTTCTTAGGCGTGGGTCTCTGTACAACGCTCCTTCAAGAGTACCGCAACAAGGTTCCCCCCTCTTACAGGCCTGACTTACCATACCCTTTTAACGGGATTGTTTGCGTTGCTTGGAAAAACTCATCTTCTTCTTCCACCCCATTAACTGGTTTCCGTAGAGGTCACCGGACTACTGATCATCTTGTTAGGATGAGTTGATATTAACAAAAGGACTCGGTACATAAAGAAAGGGACCCTTTGGTGTCGTTGTGAGCTATAGAGAACGCTTATGCATATGGTGTGGAGGGCTGGTTGTGATTATGAAAAGTCTCATCGTGGTAGTAGTAAAAGAATTATTAAATTGGGTGGTTAGTTGGATATAAAAGAGAGGAGAATCAGGTTCAAGGTTAATGGCTACTTATCCAAAATCTGTTACGACTGATAATGGTTCCCCAAGGGAGTGTTTTGAGCCCTATACTTTTTTTGATAATTGGGAATTGTTGGGAAGATGGGTAGGAAAATCTTACCTCACGGAGTATCTTTTTCACAATATGCAGAGATGTTGCTTTGTGGAAGACTCATGTAAGTTCCTTTGTGATCCCGGAAGCTTCAAAAGGCTCTTGACTCTGTCAGCGCTTGGTGTATGTAATGATGGGGGTTTTAAATTTCTTCACAGAAGTCTGTTTGTATTTTGTTTAGTAATGCCAAAAAACATACTGAGAATAAAATTACAGCTTAGTGGTTAATCAGAGTAAACGGCTAAGTTGATTGTAAGTGTTTAGGTTTGAATCTTTTGAGAGCAAGTGAGTCTTGGCATAAGCATATTATTCTCATTGTTAATAGATGTAAAATAAAAACTTAAATGTGCTGAGCTGCGGTTGGTATTTCTGGGTTGTGATTGGGGTTCGGATAGTAAAAAAATCTTGTCGTTTAGACAAAGCCCCGTATCGCCCTGTATGGATTAGGTGTGCGAAGCTTATGATTCTGCGTCGGTCGGATAGTGTGAAGAAAAGGTTGGATTCTATCCAATATCGGCCCTCCTTAAAATGCAAACAGGTGCTATTGGGCCAGCTATTGCTGCCCTTCAGGGTGGAATGTGGCGATCCTCACTTAAAACATAGAAGAAATTTTCTTGGGAAAAGTTTCAAAGCTAATCTTGATTAACATAAATTTCATCCGGTTAAAACTATTTTCTGATTGTTGGCAGTATCAGTAGCAGAGGATAACAAAATTCTGAACTACCATGAACCTTTTGGGATGAGATTCAGGGCAATCGTAATGATTCTGTTTCCCCTACTGTGCACAGTGTTTTCGTTTTGACATCTGAGGAAATTCCCATAATCTTTGGAGATTTTATGCTGGGAGGAATGGATTTGGACGTGCTAAGAAAATGAAAGGCTGTGAGATTAGTATTGGTTTTTTTTTTGACATGGGGTAATTACCTACATATTTTTACTGATGGTAGAAATATGGTGATGGTCTTGCTAGTTAGGTTGGCTGTGGTTTGTATATGGGGTGGATTACTGTTTTAGGGTCCAATTATGTGACATTTGGCCAAAAATTAAACATTGATTATTGATATTGAAATGGTGATTCTATGTAGAGGAAACACTATAATTTTGGAACATCCAAAAGAATTTTTGGACTTAAATTGCCAAAAAAAGTCTTATGATGGACCAAGTACTACTGCAATCGTCTGCACTTTGTTGGTCAGAACTGGGACATGACTGAGCATGTTCGAACGCACTCAAGGTCAGAAAAGAAAAGTAACCTCCCGAGGTTCATAAAACAAAATATCCCAGGACTATTTTTTAAGAAGTTGACTTGGCAAGATGTAAATTCAAAACAATGATTTTAATATATACATAAATGAATTCTGTCATCTACAAATTAAACAATGCACAAAATTATTATGGTTTTTTTACCTATACAAATACACCTATGCACGACTCATTAACTAAAGTTTCAAAAGTTCACTGTTGGGTGCGCACCAGTCTTTGTAGAATAAGCTCCACATCTAAATCTTGCGACACACTTTTGCTGGTACAGTTCAGTAATTTCGCGTTATCGCAAAGTCCTTTTCCGCTAGACTGGCGATTAAAGACACTATCAGTGATTTGGAAAAATATTAAAATTTGCCGGGAATAGTTCAAAGTGACGAATAAGTCTGTAGAATTTTCATAAGTTACCTTTCCAGCTGTAGAATTGAAGAAAAGGAAAGAAAAACGGCAGTGTTCCAAGATACGATTCTCCATTCAATTACGTGTCTGTAGAAGTGTCCGTTCGGACCCCAGTAATGAATAAAACCTCTGATTCTGTCCTTATTAGGTTGCTTCTGGTCTTATCAGTTGCAGGTATGTTAGGATAACCGTACTTTTACGTAAATGCTCTAAAATCTGATTTTTGATGAGTTTCGATTTGCTGATTAGCAAATCATGTACGAACGTGTCTTTTAATTTGTAAACTCGTAGACTGAAGCACTAATGGAAGATACTGCAACCGGGATATAAGTCCAACAGGTACTCAGTGCCGTTAAAAGGTGAACGTCACTGGTAAAGACGAAGAAAGGTCCTGCTGGAATTTTAATGTTAACCTTTGTTTTTCCAAAGGCACCAAATTTAAGCAGCTCTGACAAATCTAGCAACTTTCCAGAATTGTATTTAAATAACATAACATTTTATATCTATCAAAATGTTATGAAGTTCTCACCTTTGTTGAGAGGTCTACACTCGATGAAATCTCTTGACAACTGGCAAAGTGAAATGACTTGCAACAGAATTTGTCCACAGCAAATTTCCCATGATGCAACACTAAACAAGCGAAGACAAGACGAAATTTCACAATCTTCTCAGTTCGCTGAAACATGTTTAAAGGAAGTCCATAATCTTCCACATCCTGCGCTCGAAGTGTTGGAAATAGCAATTACACAAAGTCTATTGTTCATCAAAAAGTGTGCAATCTTGCTTCCTATTGGGAAACAAAGAACCTCTATGCACTTTTAGAATGAAGAAGATAATACACTGTGATCTTATTGTCCACCAATTGCGAACGTCTTCATACATGTTTTTCTCAGGATGTTCTCATACACTAGTACATTAGAAAAAAACTAGGTCAATAAGATAAGTCATGCTTATTGCACACCACATTGCACGTTTCATATTTTCCAGGTCTCCACTCATAATTATATGATAAAGTTAAAATGGTTAATTAATATAATACAGAAAAATAATATAATATTCAGGAGTCTGTCACAAGCATTAAACATCCCCTAAAGAAAAATAGAATATCTTAAAATAGTTTAATGTGCATCTGGGATGTGATTAGGACCTTTAAATACAGACAAAGTGAATATCTGGGAAAACAATCTTGATTACGGAAAGAAATGGAATTCAAAAATTGCGACATAACTGGGACACAAAACTGTAAAAAAAGGCTAAAAAGTAATTTACACATTTATCACTCAATCAATCTAATCTATACGTGAGAATAATAATTCTATCATTTTTCATTGAAAAAGCCAGGGAAACAAATTGTTCATGTGCTTTATTGATCCCATGATTTTTATGTTTGAGGGGGATTTCCTAAATTTGTGGGTGTCGGACATAACTGGGACATGAAGGTTTTGGTGTCCCGGTTAGGTCGGACTTCTCAAGTTCAGAGGTTTTGGATGGTTTGTTTTACCTAGAAATGTACAAACACATTGTAAAACATTATTTGCAGCATTCATTGAATACCTGAAGTTAATGTTTGTAGAAATACACTTAATTTACTCCTTTTTGTGTCGTACATAACTATGGGACATGAAAACGGCTATTTAACAAAAAGAGAGTCCTGTGATTTTGGAAATTATTTCTTAATGTTGTTTTTGTAGTAAAATAGTAATTCACATCCTTATCAACTCAATTGATCATAGTTTTGAACTAATAACCACATATTAGGCAATGTAACACACTCAGAAAAATGGAGCATGACTGATGTCACAAAACCTGTGGTTTTGGACCCCTTAAAACAGGAATTACCCATATTCCTCATTTGTCTATTAGGCAAACTTTTAGGCTAACTGACGGAGTTACAGTATATACTGCTGAGCTGGTTGGTATTCTTAAGGCTCTCCAGTGGATTGAGGAGGTTCGTCCATTACAAGTTTGTATTTTTTCTGATTGTCTCAGTGCTCTTCAAGCTTTGTCTCAATATAATGCAGATAATCGGATTGTCATTGAAATTCAACATCTATTTTCATCTTTAAAGTGGTGTAGGGTGTCGGTTTTCCTTGCTTGGGTCCCAAGTCACTGTGGGGTTCGTGGCAATGAGGGGGCAGATATAATTGCTAAAGATGCATCTAGGAAATGTGAAATTGATATTCCTGTTAAGTTTAGCCTCTCAGAGATTAAATCTTTATTAAGGTCTGATATGTTAGATGATTGGCAGAAAGATTGGGTCTGTTATGCTCCAAATTCGGACATAAGGAGCATTAGACCTAATGTCTCTCTATCTCATAGTAGTACTAATTTTGGGCGTAGAGATGAAGTTATTACTCACATGCTGAGATTGGGTAGGTGTGCCCTTAATCATTATCTTTTTCTTTTGGGAAGGCACCAAAATGGTTTTTGTGATGTCTGTTGGGTTCCAGAGACAATAAATCATGTTTTTCTTTATTGTAGTAAATATGATGAGCAAAGGAAAGCCTTTTTTGACAAATTTGAGTTTAATGGTGCTAGTCCCTTAATCAGTGATATTTTAGGAGGAAAATCACCTCCACTTGAGGCCGTTTGTCAATTTATTAAAGCCTGTGATATTAAAATTTAATTACGTGCTAGGCAGTCCTGGGCCTTAAGTCCAGGGTTTTCTGTTTTTAGCTGTCCTCCAGTTTTGTTTTGTTTTTGGCTCCATTTTTATGTTGTCCTTTTTTGTTTTGATTTGTTTTCTTTTTTTCCTTTACTGTTGTGGCACAAAAACTCAGTTTGAGTATAGGTGCCAAGTCAAACCATTCAACCAACCAACCAACCAACCAAATTTTACAGTGATTTGCTGGTTAACAGCGTCTTTAAATCGTTATGAGTGCATTGAATGAACGGATGCTTAAACGTTGGGCACCACATGTAGCAAGTCGTGGGCGCGGCGATTTCGAAACAGAACTTTGCAAAAAATATAAAGGGCTTTCGACAATTTCTGATTTGATTGAGAATAATATTGATATTGATGACGTTGTTATTTATCTAAAACTTACAACTCTGCTATATGCAGATGGCACAATTATTCTTGCTGAAAGTGAAAATGATCTTCAATTGGCACTGGATGCACTTAGTGAATATTGCATTGAGTGGGACCTTTCTGTTAATATTAATAAAACTAAAATTATCATTTTCTCCAGAGGCAAAATAAGAAATCTGCCTATTTTCTCCTTTCAAAAGAACTATGTGGAAGTTGTTTTTGAGTATAAATATCTTGGCATAATTTCCAGTTATAACGGCAATTTTAACAAAGCTAAAAAGTTTCTTTTTGATCAAGCTACAAAAGCTATGTATTCCCTTATTGCTAAATCTAGAAAATTTAACCTCTCTATTAATATTCAACTTCATCTTTTTGACACTTTAGTTGTTCCTATTCTCCTTTACGGATGTGAAATTTGGGGTCATGAAAATATTAATATTATTGAAAACTTCACTTGAAATTTTGCAAAACTATTCTTCATATTAATAAATCAACACCTTCATGCATGGTGTATGGTGAACTAGGTCGGTTCCCTCTGTATGTGTATATTACAAGTAGAATAGTTAATTTCTGGAGTAGAATTGTTACTAACGATCTATTTAGAACTTCTAGTATTTTATATAAACTTATGTACTCTTTAGATGCAAAAAAATATTCAGCTCAAACTGGATTTTAAATATTAAGAACACACTCAATAACAGTGGTTTTCCTCATGTTTGGTTAACTCAGGACATCAGTTGTTCAATAAGGTTCAAAAACACTATTCTCCAAAGAGCTAAAGACCATTTTATTCAATCCTGGCTCACGGATTTGAAAAATTCTAATGTTTGTCTTAACTATCGTATATTCAAAACTACACATGGTTTTGAAAACTATCTTATTAGCCTCCCTAGTACTGATGCAATCAACCTATGTAAATTCAGAACGAGTTGTACAAAAATCCCTGTGAACACGGGTAGATATAATAATATCGATAGAAATGAAAGAATATGTACCTTGTGTAATAGGGATATAGGAGATGAATTCCATTACATTTTTATCTGTAATTACTTCAATCATCTCAGGAAAATTCACCTTAAATCATATTATACCAAAGGTTACAATAAATTAAAAATGGAAACACTTTTTACAACATCGAATAGAAATGAAGTGAAAAATCTCGCAATGTTTGCAAAACACATAATGGACCAATTCAAATAGGTTTCTTTATTACTCTTTTATTTTAGTTTGCTTTATTTGTCATATACCGTATTTACCTCTTTATTTTATTTACAACATATTTTAAAAGTGTGCTTTATGTATATCTATTATATTCAATATGATGAATTGTAAAACCCTGCTCGCCAAATAGCTTGCAGTTGTCTGTTTTTTGTATCCTTGTACATCCCACATTGGGATACTTAAAGGATCTAATAAACTTGAAACTTGACTTGATATCTATAATAATAAATAAAAATTCCTTTAAAAAGGAAAGGGAGGGTCAAGAGGAAATATCCATGTAATTGGTATGTGAAGGTATTAGTAAGATGATATATTGCTTTATTTGTCATGCTTGAGTCAACGGTTCAGATGATATAAAAATTATCTTTCTTTAAAATAATTATTAATTTATTTTAGGTAAATCAAGGGGACTATGCAGTGGATCACGAAATGCCCATTTAAGAATGTTTTCCTTTTGATGTTATGAATAAAACGTTTTCAAATCTTTCACTATCCAAAGGTTGGAATGATTCAATTGCTTTTATGTAAGTGAGGCCTCGAGGAAACATTAGTTTTAGGATTTTGATTGGATCAGCAACCTTTAATAATAAGGTTCTTACATTTTTTAGGAAACATGAATGGCTGGATTTGATTGGATCAGCCACCTTTATTTAAGTTTTGCGGTTATACGGCATTTTTACGCAAATTAAACTCTAGATGACTTTTGCTTTTGATGCACCCTGTGAAACCCCGTGATAATAAACCTCAGGCTGTTGTTTTCTACCTGCATGTCAAACATCAGGTCCATAGATCAAGGGGCTTCAAAACGCATAGTCGGACAGACAGATCTCAAGTTAGTAGTACTAGTGCATTTCCCCTGTGTGTGACCTTTTACCTATGCGCACACTTTTTCATAGAATGTGATATTTACGAGTAAAAACGGTGTAATGCTATGTAATAGTCAGGAAGTAACGGAATTTCTAATTTGTATATGAATTGAATTTGCAATGGCGGGTGAACATAAATTGTGACCACTTTAAGTCTTTGTGTGACAGAGGTAAATTTAAGAAATAATATGAAAGTCATTGGTTGACAATGTTGCTGAAAGTGGGCTTTAAAATAATTAATTTAAAACAAATGTTAGCGATCCTTTGGTAAGTGTGCCGAATCCTATAACATACATTTACGTCCGTCGGCATGCAAAATTTCCGGAATTGCTTCTTCTAGTTCTGCTGGTGAGTCTGCATTGGCAACCTTGTGGTGTATAAGTATAGCGTTGATTGTTTTTTCCCGAATAAGTTGTATTATGTTGTATTTTGATTGGTCGCATTTTTTTTCCTTAAAATCGTAAATGTAATAGAGGTATATGAACCCCTATTCCTCTGTGTTAAGTTATTTACGTTCATGTATACCTCTGCTCAGTGTGTCCAAAAAATCACATAAGTCCACTGCAAAAACTCCCACAAAATTGGTCGTCTTCGAATCCCTTCCCATACCTTTTACTGCTATTTCCCCTGCACGCCCTTTCAATTTAAGGAATTTTTATTGTCGGGTCGCTTTGACCCGACTATAGAAATCACTGCCCTCAAAAATGCGAATGAGTCTATTTCTATCTGAAGCATATGGGATCCCTGTCTGAAGGCATTTCATTAAATCATGTTTTTATTTTATGAAAATGATCTACGTCCTACTTTAATGTGGAGTTCTAGGTGTTTGGTGTGGTCTTGGGATCGCAATTTCGTACAAAGAAAAAATTCATTGCAGTTTCAAATGGTCTTAAAAACATTTTTTAATTTTAGTCTCTGCCAAGACCTGCTTTTTTGATGGAGTTTTGGGTAAAACGTTGCAGGGATAGAATAAAAGGGTGAGTAACACATAGGAGAGTTGTATAGTAAGAAAATGCTCAGGACACGTAGAGTTACATTACGTAATGATTGAAGCTTTTACCATACATGTGCTGTGTTTGATATTATTTAAAGGAAATATGTCTGATTTCTGAATATTTGGAAAATTTGGTATGGATGGAAAGCTTAAGGAACGTAGATTAATATAAATCAAAATAAGTTGAAAATTTCCCACATTTGTTGAGTATTTTGCCCTTTTCACTTTCCCGCCCAATGCTTGATCTCGAAAACGATCCGACAAATCCACATCGACGGCAAATGGTGACGTCAAAGTGATGACCACCATAAATTTACGGTCGTTGTGACCATCATCTCGCAGTGTTGCCACTTCATAATAATTAAACACACCGAAATGAAAACAAAATATGTCATTCTGTAACTTTTTTTTCTAATTTTATTATTACTTTCATTAAGCCATCAATATTACAGTGTCATTCATACAATTCGAGTCAACACGATTTTTGGTCTCACTTTTTGGGGGGGGGGACGTCACGATTTGGGCGCTTTCTTTTGATCAATGCAGCCGTGGCGAAAATCCTCCCTGTTTCCTTCGTATGTCAAAAAAGCAAAAATTTTAAAAGTGTTTTTCTATTTTGTTAATTTTACATCAAATTTGGAGTATTTTTTCGGGAATTCTGATGTATGTAAATCATTAATGTTAGTCAAACTGAGCTTGACAAAAATCTTGACATATTTCCTTTCAGAAAGACGAGTATTAGTTACATTCCTTTATTTTGGGTGAAAATGGCATGAAGTGTAACCTACATGAAAGCTTATAACTTGGGGATTCGAGTTTACATATTTTGCGCCCAATTGGGGGCGTTTTTCTATTTTCTTTATTTGAAATGACAGTAGATTTTTACGTACATCAAATTCAAGCTCGTAACTTAGGATGCAGTGTTTACCTATTTACGCCCAATGGGCCGTCCTTCTATTTCCTTTATTTTGAAATACAGGAAGGTGTAACCTACCTTAAAAGGCGGCCCTGGTAATTTCACAACATACGAAATTTCTTCAATTTGCTCTCAAATGATGTCCTAGGCCATTGGAAGAACAGAGTTTATATTTTACACATAAAATAACATACCCCAAACAGATAGACCACATTGAACATATGAAGGAAGAGACATCCAGGGTACTTGCAGGCCAACGTTTACGTTTTTTCATACTTAATCAA
>JAMKCH010030721.1:0-17031 GCA_023653785.1 Ophioderma brevispina | reverse complement strand
GTCCTCCAACTCACTAAAGAACAAGTTGATATTTTCATAGTGTCTAACCATTGGTCTGCCAAATCTTACATGCAAAATCCATCTACTTGGAGGGAAAGGAAAAAAATTAATTTTGCCTTTTTAAACGGACAGAAATTATATACACAGTGGCTTTATAGAGCAGCTTGATACGAACATTTGGCTCATACCATCAAAGTGCCAACATCAAAATCAACTAAAAATTTGAATGACATCTTCAAGGCTATCTAGTGAACCAAAAAGTACTATGATCACAAAATCCACAAGGACACAAAGTTTGTACCATTTTTAAAAAAAAACATCCCAGATCTGCACTTTGGGCACAATTATGGAAAACGGACATCACAACAGAAAAAGAGAAATACTGTAGTTCCAATTACAAACCATTACCGCACTGTTTGCAAACGGCTTGAAGACCAAGGTTCTCTCCGCACAAAAAGGCTCAATGTTGAACAACCTCAATAACATCAACAAGGGCTGCATAAATGGCTATACAAATAGCATTACTAACCAATGTCTGATAACACAATTACAATGAAAAGATTTAATTTTCTTTGAGTTCTAAACGTTCAAAATAGCTTTGCATTTATTAAAGTTTGGATCCAATTGATCTTTGAAATGGTATGTGACCCTGACAACAAATGAGAGAGATATCATGTGCACCTATGACTCCAGTGGTGAAATCCATCTAATAGGGCATTACATCACTATGGGCAAAAGTCGTAATCGAATTCACTTAGGTCGTAATCGAAGTCATTTCACGTCACACGTGAAAAGGTACAGTCGTAGATTAGGCCATTTAATTCAAAAAAGTCGAAGTTCCAAATGAGACTATATATCATTCATTGAGGTGGTGAATTCGATTAGTTGTAATTGTTATTACGGACTCTGTTTTTGAGTTGTAAACAAAAGTCGTTAACGATTTAACGTTTTACCAAGCATGACACCTGACAGGGGGCGAACCACAATTCCGGCTTATCACCCAAGCAAGGCTAAAAAAGCAAAAAATTTCATTTTCAAAGTTCAAACTGGACTGGCGTCTGATCGATGAAAACTTGCCCTAGCGACTCACATTTTTCTTTCAGTTAATCAAAAAATTTGGTGTTGTGTATTTAAAATTCTCCAAATCCGCAGTAAGTGCCGGAGTATGACCTACAAGAACAATCCGAGAATAAAGTCGATTTAAAACGCAAGGTGTGGGACAGAAAAGAGGAAAGCTCTCATCTAGGCTTATTTGACCGCCAGGTTAAATACGTGCGAAATGAACGTCGACAGGAAGTTGAAAGTTTGTTGAGTGCACGGGGCGTAATTTAAACACATAATGCATTTTTGAACGCAAATCAGAATCGGGTACGAGTGTTAAACAGGTTCAATACGAATTAATTTATGCTAATCCGAAGTCGTAATTGAAAATAAAAGTGAATCGATGACGACTTTTGCTAGTGTAAACGCGTATTAGTATGTGGATTTACATGGCAGTGTTCACCCCTTTTCGCAACGCAACGACATCATCCTCAACAACAACAGTGGACAAGTGAGCCCTATGTGTCTTTCCTGCTAATAGGCGACAACACAAAAATAATGTGAGAGCTTCAACACTGCTTGAAAGGTCCATTTTATTATCACAAAACCAGAATAAAACAAAAATATCAATGGTCGAACACTTTTGCAAACAAAATTTGGAGTATTTTACCACTGACTTGCTCTGTGTAAATTTTGACGAAATTTCATTGCGGGCAACTATGATTTTCCTTAAAATCTATTTTAACACTCGCTCTCATGCAGATTGGACATATAAGGGCGCTATAACTGGAAATTCCCGCAATGGATTTTTATGATTTTATACAGAGGTATAGCACTTGCATTCCTTGATTTTATATCCATTTGTCAAAATTGTGTCCGCCACTGCTTAAATTGCTCTAAAAAGAAATGATTTGCATTGGTTCACAGCTGTTGAGGTGCATTATTGAGGAAGCATTTATTACTAGACCTATACGTAACTGATCCGCGATATCATTGCCCACCCTTTTTAATCTGAAAATCCCTTGAATTTGGGGGTGGGATAATCCCGAATCTTGCCCGAAGCCGAAGTTAAAATGTCTGGCCTACTCGCCTATACAGCACTCCATGACTCCTCTTGAATTTGGAGACTTGAAAAATGTGTTATCCTCTCGTACAATAGTTTTCACTCTCATTCTGAAGTGGATTTCATTGTAACTTTGGTGAATTTTTTAGCAAAAGAAGAACCAAATAGTCACAAGAACTGAACCAAATTGCCCAGCCTGATATCCTGGGTAGGGGGCAGCCAGATTTATTTGGCACCTCCTTGACCTTCCGCCCTAAATATTTTTCTCAGAATATTGTGGATATCATCTAAAATCTTCGTGAAATTCTTTGAACTATTGGGTTTTAACTTTTTAAGCATTTTGAATACGTATTTTAGAACTGTCCATTTGGAAAACAAGGAAAGTGACCAAATTGGGAACTTATCATGCCCTCATTAGGTGCCCTTTGAACCTACACATGACCTTGTTCAATTTTTTTTTTTAATTTCAAAAACAATCCACCAAAAACTATTTTTGTCCTCAATATGGAACCTGCGTGAATGATATTGTAGAATCCTGTCCGAGTGAAGTAGAAAGCCTGATGTGTTGAACCAGAAACGTTCTCTTTTGCTAATCTTTGACACTTTGCCGTTTTCTACTCTAAACTGTCCATTTTTCACAAACTTTCAAGTTCCAGACGTATTAGAAACATTCTTGAGATGAATATACATTAAAAGTGGAATTTTGGTATTGAAAGTGCATATCATTTGATTAAGGCGGTTTGTTGTTTGAAGAAAATAGGTTTCGAATTTTGCAGTCAGTGTAGGCCAATTTTTTTGCATGGGATAATAAACAATCTTTAGAATTTTCTGAAACTTAGGGGTGGGATTTTACCCAAGCATGGGATTATACACAGGTCAGTACGTAAGTAAACTACATTATGAAATACTGATTTTACACCCAAAAATATATTGTCAGAATTGTCAGAGTTGGCTACGTGTTGGCGGTGATGCATAGTCTTTATGGCATTTACCTCTGAGTCCGACCACTTCTGTGTTTTTGATGCACATCACGCTCAGCACCTGGTAAATAAATTCTGACAGTGACTTGAGTCCCAACAGGTAGCATGTAAAGTTTTCCATCTTATCAGCTAATTGTTACCGTCCTGAGATAATACATATTGTGACCTGTAGGCATTATTGAGCAGTAATTACTGGCTAGCAATAAAAGAGGGATCAAGACGTATTGTCCCTATCTACTACTCTGGCCACAATTACCTAGGCTATCAATTCATATATGACCAGACTAGTACTGATTTCCTCTGCCCATTCATGGCCTTCCATTGCAACAACCACTCAAAATCTCCGGAATCTCACTTGGAATAGATTCACATGCTACAAGCACTGGCAGAGAAAAAAGGTACGAGTATGTGCCGGCCCCTTAAGGTGTTTGGCATTATGATTGTTTCTTCTACGGAGTACGCGCAAGCGACTTTATAAACTCGGAGATGTTCTTTTTGCGATTTAAGCGTCGCAAAATTCATGAGCGATTTTCCACTCTGCATTTTCGCGAATTGTAAAGTCGTTGGCAAAATCGCGTAGAACTTTGAACGGTGCATCAAGGAACTAGTCTGAAAACGCGCCTGATTAATTACGCTCTCATCTTCACTTTCACTCACCCCCATTTTTTGTTTTGCTGCGTGACATATGGGCGTAAAATAACGTCGAAGACGCAGCGTCTCTAGTGAAGACGGAAATTTCCCCTAAAATGTCCTTTTTTCGGCGACGATTTTCAGGAACACTACTCCGGTTACACCAGTTTTTTTATTCGGTATTTTCAAGTATGGCACTTTAAAAAACGACTTTAGCCTAAACAATAATGTGAAAATCAAAACGTTCGCCCCGTTGTTATCGTTTTGGAGCACTTTAGTATCGGTAATCACATTTACCCATAGAGTTGGTGTTAAAAAATGTAAAATGTTTTGAGTCAAAATGTACTTTTTAAATTGGTCTTTTTTCTCAAAAACGGAAAATTTTATTGGTAAGCCACTGTTTTTTAATTTTCACATTTGTTATCAGCACAAATTAATGTACTATATATCAATTTTTAAGAGTCGCGACGGCCTATTTAAATCTTGATGCCAACACCTTAATGCATATCGATTGATTTGTTAAATCAGAAATGCAACCTTAATATGACAAAATCAAATATTTTATTCATTCTGTCCATACGGACCCTACTACAACACGAAATGAATGGGGATTCATTTCTCTGAACACTGCTGTTTTAGTCATTTTCTGTCATGTTTAACTTGGGGAAAATTACCTTCTATGAGAGTCCTACAGCCTTATCCTTCCGCTTAAGCGATTCTTGCAAATTTCAAATATTTACACTCTGTCAGGTGGATCATGATGGTGTGTTAAGACCCTTCGACCTCTCCAAAATTTCAATTCCATAGCCTGCAAAATTTCACAAAACTTTCAGTCTACTGAGAGACAAAATCAGTTTCCCAGCCCCAATGTTTAAGAAACATGCACATCCCTACGTTGAAAAGTTGAGTAACAGTAAGTTGGGGTAATGGTAATATGTTCTGGGTTATCAACCTTCCAAGCCATTCAATTTTATATAATTCTAATCCCACCATCAACCCTAAACCCTACCTATTCCAAACTTTTATTTACATTACCCTAATCCAGACCCTCCTAAAGAACCACCCAGTTTCACTACTAAATATGAAGCTATTACTAGCTTTTATCAATTAAAGACTCTAATGTCAGTAAAAGTTAGCTGGGACGAATAATTGGTGATTTTCAGTTAACAAGACTCACGATTGGTGAATGTTAATTTTATTGTTTCTAGATTTAAATTTCACTTCATGCATATTCGTGATAAAATAATCACAGAGGTCTGTGGTCCTAAGCACACAACAAAAACTAACATATAAAAACCCTATACCAAAGAAGCATTTATTTACTTCACCAAACTTGTTTTTATCAACCAACCTGATGCAACCCAAAATTAAGGTTCTTTTAATGCACCATGGTGATTGTATTATTAACACTGCAAAATATAATTTTAAAATAATCTAAATTTTAAGCCTGTCAAATTCATGATTTCCCAACAAATCATCACAACAAAAATATTTTCCTAACAGTCCGACCCTTACAAACAAGCGCCACCGAGTCAAGTGTTGTAGGTCAATGTGTACTACTTGAAACCGCACGTAGATAACGCCAAGGCAACTAATTTGAAATGAGGTCAAAGTCCCCGTAGCCCTGGGAATAAACGACACTATTTCATAAAGGATCGGCTGGACCCATCCAGGGCCATTTCCTTAATGATCAATCAGGTAAATGAGCATTAAACAGGACAAAATGAATAATCCTGGAGACACTGCTTTGGTTTTTTTCTTAAATAGTTGTGCATGGATTAAGAGATCATTCTTACAGGAAGTGGTGACGTCACTTCTAAAACCATGGTGATAGGTACAGGCCTTGAAAATTTCTTAGACTTATTTGATCCTACCAGTTTAGAAGTTTTACATGGCCAGAAGATCAAACTGCCAAGAACAAAGACACAATAATTACAAAACAAACTCCTTAAACTTCTCATCTCTAGGGATACTTACAGGAGGGCTGACTGTCATTCTAACCATGGTGATAGTAATAACAGGCCTTGAAGATTTCTTAGAACTTATCTTGATCCGGACAGTTAAGGAGTTACAAGTTATAGAAGAACAACCGCCTAGAACAACGACCGCATAAACAAAACAAAACTCCAATAATTATCTCAAGGGAGGATACGTGGTACAGACTCCCTATACATGCCACAAATAGGGATAGCAGAATCAGGACTTCTATGGTTTGTGTTACTGCAAGTTGAAGGTGTCGTCACTGTGTCTTTTATGTTGCGCAGCCCTGAATTGCTTGCACTACGCTGGAATCATCGCGAGAATAAAGGCCGGGGGCTCCATCAAAATGCTAGTGAGAATGCAAAAATTCATGCAGGAGACATCATCGTCAAATTCAGAGTGATATGATAATCCCTTCACCCCCCCACCTCAAAAGAAAATGTTTTCTAAAATCCCAATTTTGCCCCAATTTGCTAAAGTTTTGGTGAAAGTTGGTGAACTTGGTCAAATATATCGATTAATACTAAAAATGAGATCTGTATGTCTTAACTTTGTAGCTCTTGACAATGGGCTGATATTTGGCATGAAGTGTGGGGAGACAGTGCTAACATTTCGTTATCAGGGGTTCAGAGTGATCCAAAGGTCAAAGGTTTCATCCTAAAGGCCCCATTTAGGTCCATGCATCGAAGTGCTATATACTACAAAAATGAGATCTGTCTGCGAGTCTGTCTGGGTTAGCATTTCGTTATAGCTTTGACATATGGGTGTTGGTAGGGAGGGACAGTCTGACATTTGTTTGCAGGGCAGGGTGGTTTGGGTGACCCAAAGGTCAACGTCATCTGGAGGTCAATTTGCATAGAAAATGCCATGACCACCAATTTGGAAAAGGACGCTGATTCTGAAGGTATCATATAGAGGTCAAAGGTCACAACAGGGGGCGATGCTCTAAGTGTATGCTATAAAATCAGGGGCATTGGTATATATTGGGGTCACCTTTTCTTGGAAATTAGTATAAATATGAGTACCACTCCGTCCCTTAAGGAAGTATCTTCGAAGCTTACAAACATGCGCTAAACCCTGCATTTCTCAATGAGTATCGAAAGGTGAACTTGAATAATATTGCAGACTCCATTTTTTCTTAAGTTGTTTGTAAGGAATAATGCAGATCATTATTACAGAAAAGTTAGTGTTCACTTTCAAGCCAGTGTGATAGGATTACAGGTCTCGAGATTCTTCCAAACTTTATCTTTTGCACAGATTAGAAAGTCTACAACCAAGAGAAAAGAGCAATAAGTGAAAGGAACAAAACACACAAGGTAACACACAACTAACTTTGAAAACTTGATAATCTTCTTTGTTCCAAATGTCATAAAATATAAACATGGACCCAGCACATGAAAAAAGGGTAGGACTTCATATAGACGGTCCCAAGTATGCAAATGAGGTCTTGCCATTTATTCCGTTCAAAGCGCTACTTAACAGCATCATACAGTGAATGACGGAAATCAATGTAAGACCTTATTTTTGCACACTTGGGCACTTCTTAAATGAAATGTTTTACCGAGACCAAAAAGTAGATGTTGCTCAGTACGTTTTGATAATTAGTAAAATGTGGAATTACAGTACACAAAAATTTAAATCCTGATTTCGATCTTGCCCTCATTATAATGTTCCGAAATACATGTAGAGTTTTCAGGTGCTTAAGTATAACAAAAATTTGGTATCATGAACATTTTCCTCAAAATAATACTCTGGTTAATGACGCCCCCACACATTGGGCACCCAAAAATCACTTGCCTATATTGGGGTTCCTTTTCCTAAATTCTATCAAAATTAGACTTTGATCAGTACTAATAGGCAGGCCTCATAACATCGCAGATTAATATTAATATTTGCGAGGGGAAAATTGTATTGTAAATGCATTAGATTTGTCATCTGATTCCTTTTCCAAACAAAAAGAGAGCAGATTTGGCAATTAATAATAAGGCTTTTCACACTGAGCCGGTGGATCGATCACTTTTGCGATCGATCGCCGTTCTGGACTTCAAACAGCTACCAAAATTCCTTATAAAATACTTCGCAAACTTGACACACATGTCAACGTTTGTGCTGGCCGGCCAAAATAATCATCACACATTCGTTCACTAATGCAGGTTACATAAGAGTCTATCCGTCATGTTGAATTTCCTTACTCATTCAGTTCAATTTCTACGAGTGAAATACTCAACATTTGTGGGAAACAAACCAAAGGGTGAAAAATCATATCACTTAAAAGATGGCCATATACCACAGCATTAAAAAAGTGTTCGACAACAGCCATGCCGTAAATGCCTCAAAAAGAGGTATTCCGTGAAAAGTAGCAGCTTCATTATCTACTTTCCCCCTTTGGAAAACTTTTACATCGTAACTAAGGCGCTATGGCGCATGCGCGTCTAGTATTCAGAAAACGGCTTGCACTAGTCTTCAACACCGGTGATCGATCGCAAAAGTCGATCGATCACAGGCTCAGGTGAAAAAGCCTTAAAATTAACAGTTTTTACAATAGCACTTAATCCCTGTAAAACAGGCTCAAAGCGGTGGTTGACAATTATTATTATTATGCCGCCTTCAAGAAATTGTCACATCATTTCGCGTTCATTTGGTGGGCTGCTCTCAAAGACCGCCTTATAGCGCACAAGCCTTATTCAGCAGTTTAGATGTAATATTCCCCATAGCAGCTCACCACATTTCACTGGGTCGACGAGGGGGGGCCAATTGAGATTAAGTATCGTGCCCAAGGGCACAAAACACATTGACACAGTGGGGGCTCGAAATCCGATTTTGTTAAGGTCTAATTTTGATCACGAGTCCTGTTGCTGTCCACTAGACCACACAGTATAATTTCTATAGATGGATCTTATTTTCATTGTACGAGTAAAAACATAACAAATTCTGCTTTTTGAGACTGATCACAGTATATCAGGTCAGGAACTTCATTGACCAACCACCATGTTTCATAACAAACCCATACAGAACCCAGTTAGTTATAAATTAGAAACTTTACAATGTTTCTAACAAAAGTAAAAAGGCCAATATGCAGGAATAGCAGAAAGATAGTCTGTAGAAATGTCTCGTATGTTATTCACCTTACTGAAAAAATGACAAGAAAGAAGAAAACAGTCAAAGACATTAATCTCCATTAAATTAGTGTGTGGGAGAGCGTGGCCAGCGGTTAGGGTGCTTGCCTCTGGCGCAAATTACATCAAATTCCGGTTGCGAAATCCCGGTGGGGTCGTTCGTGGCACTTGCTGGGATTATTCGGGTGCTCAATTATGGATTTTGACTGTATACCAGTAGTGATTAAATAAGAAACCGCTCTCCTCCATGGTTCACCTTGAATTGGGGCAAATGTGATCATGAAAGCACCCGTCCTTCGGAAGGGACGTTAAAAGCCGTCGGTCCGTGTACAGAGAGGTCACAAACCGTCCATGTACATCGCAGTCAGTGTCGGAATAAGAGTAGGTTTATTTTGTTAAACCCCTGATGTTCCCAATCCGCCCCATCCTCAATTCGTGGGCCATGGTTAGGAGAGTCCCCGTTAAATCATGGATACACGCGGGCCCCGGATCAGCACCTAGCTGAACAAATCCTGACAACCACCAACAACAAACAAAGCCATTAACAATGATCTTGGGGATACGAGCAAACAAACAAACAGTGTTCTAGGTAAGTGTCTTACGACAATAATGATGTGGGAAAGGGGGGGGCGGGGGGGGTGGGAGCCGTGGGGGGGGGGAAGAAGGGGGGGGGGGGGGGGGCGGTGATTGAGAAGGGGGAGCGGGGGAACAGGGAGAGGAGGGGAGGAGAAAGAGACGGGGGTGGGGGTGGCAAATGGCAAAAAGCGAGAGGGGGACGGGGGGTAGAAGGGGGCAGAGGGAGGAAAGCCGGGCAGGACGGGGCGGAAAGAAAAAAGGGGCACCGCAGACAGACACAAGACGCAGACAAACACAAACACACACAAAACGAAAACACAAAAACTACTACAAACAAAAACTACACAACACACACACACACACACAATACCCCCCTCCCCCCCCCACACACAAACACACACACATCCTTGAAAGAGCTATATTGGGGAGTTTACTGAAAAATCTATTAAAAAGACACTATTGTTAGACATTTTTCAGAAAAAAACACTTTTTCAAAAACTCTATAAGAGAATTTCAAACATTATTAGTTTGAGATTTTTCTCTCCAAAAGACACTTTTTTTAGACATTTTTTACATTTTTTCGTTTTTTCATTTTTTCTAGTTTTTCTCACTTTCTTAGCCAAGAGCATTGCGCCGCAGGCCTATTAGAGTTACTATAAACTAGAAAAATCCTCTTTTCTATCTTTTAAGGAATAAACCTTAATACTATATTACAGTTTATTCCGTGATTAGGACAATTCGTGACATAGTAACTCTAGTAAAAAACTCACACAATGTAAGAAAAATTACACACCCAAATGTAAATAAAAAGTACCTCCCACAAGGTTCTTTATACCTTAAATACTACACAAGGTATCTCTAGTAAGACTCCATTTATACATACATACCATAATTACATACAAACCTACATAACACATAAAAAATATGAAGCTAGTCTCTTCTTGAACTTCGTTCAGCAAAGACAAAATGATTATAGATTATGTGCCCCGTTGACACTGAGGGAAGACATGTCACTAAACCTAATTAAACCTGGGATAACTATTCCTTAATGGTCAAATCAGTGTTAAGGAGCCATTAAAATAGGTGAAGGTTAAAAGAAAAAAAGGGAGTTTTATACACGATTTATTTATTGGAATAGATTAAGGAGTTTCTCTTATAGAAAGAGATTGATGTTCACTTTTAAGGGGTTTGATGTGTGTTAGTGATATATCGATAAAATTTTCACATATTTCAGAAAAAATTTCACAAGAATTAACCAAATATGTATTTACAACGGTGCTGATAAGAATCTGAAATAAAAAATTGGGGTCACCTACTTTGTTTTGAGCTATAGCCAAAACAAAAAGGTATTTTATCACTTTTTAAACAACCAAGTGTCTATGGGAAAAAGTCAAAATTTGACGTTGGGATCGCATAGAAAATAAGAAACCTTCTCGATAATTAAAATTGGTAATTCTATAATGATGTTGAAGGTCCCGATGTCGTTCTTCAAAATTTGGAATTAAATGCTAAAACCCAACTCAAATTTTTAGTCTTTTTAACAATTTGGGCGCCTCGGTGGGCCGCAAGAAAGTCGCTGCACATTGGTACACAGAAAGCAGTGAACGCGTGTGCGTAGAGGATGCGCGCCTGAAAGCGGGGCGCGCAGAGATTCGCGATTGACGCGATTTGTTTTCTTTAATCTTTGCGCGAAATAAACGCAAACAAAAAAACCACAGAGATCCAAAGTATCTGCGCGTGCGCAACTTTCGACTCCAAAATGCAAAGTCTTTCTTTGCCACCGACAGTTGCGGGGCTAAAATTGAATGCTCAAAGCTCAAAACAGCTTGCGCGTAACAGATCACACATCAAACAACCCCTGAAACCAGTGTGATAGGATACGGCCTGATTATCTCTAAGAACTTATATATTGATCCACAGTTTAGAATGTTTACAATCAATCCGAAGAAACAAGACAAACCAGAAGAACACCAGAACTACAAAGGAACAAACAACAAATTAAAACAAACTTTTCAAAACTATTACCGGGGGAAATGAAAGTAATCATGAAGTATTGGGTCATGTTTGCCAATAGGGTCAGCAAACGGTCTCTTTTCATGTCCAATTTGGTAAAACAAATAAACATTTTTGCAACAGATTCCATCCCCGAAACTCAATGCAATTCGTTATTCATGTAAAACCACTCCCTTCATTACGTATTGGGGTAGATATACAAAACCAAAACACACCAACCTTCCTTATTTAGAGAGCGCTTGTGGTCCAGTGGAAAAGTGCAGGACTCCGTGATCATTAGTGTGTGAGGTTTGAAGCCCCACCGTGGCCAACATTTTGTGTCCCTGGGCAAGATACTTAATCTCCTGTGACCATTGCCGACCCAGCGAAATCTGGGGGGCTGTCAGTGATGGGATTTTACAAACAATCTAGTTCTGATGGGATTGTGCTTGCCAGCAGCCAACCTAGATGAAAGCGAAATTATTGTGACGATGTTCTAATGGCGGCGTAATAATAATAGGCAACAGCGCTTGGAGACTGTTTTACAGTTATAAAGCGCTCATATAAAAAACTATTATTTATTATTTTAGTATTTTAATTTTTTCATAATATTTTGTCACAATCAAGAATCTGTTTCTTGGAAAATATAAGTGTTGAATAGAGAGGCAAAATTACTCTATAATATCAACAGAATTTTTATTCATTAACTTTATTAACAATGGTTAAAAAAGCATACCATACAAACCCAGCGCCACGACGCAACAAAACATACAACGACATGTTAGCGTGGTCCAAAGCATGCTACAACAGCACTTTTTACGAATACAATTTTACCCAACTTTAAAACATTAAAATACCTAGCATTATAAAACACCTTAAAGGTGTGATCAGAGGGGAACAGCTTAAGCAAATAATAGATGAAGCATATTAACCATTTTAATAATGATTTCATCCCACAAGGTTTCATTTTACTATTCCATATGGCATATAGCATAATAGAGCACTCTTAGAAATATCTTTTGGCACTGATTTGGGCACAGATTCTCGTCAATTTTAAAATTTGATCGAAGACGAAGTTTATTCTCTTTTTGATATCAGTCCCCTGAAGCCTACTTCAAAGCAAACCAGGTTTGTGGGATACCACCTCTTGAATTAAGATCTAAAACTAGACTGCCGTATTTGTTGCACTTAAGACTTATTGAGCGTTTTTGATATTCTGTTCAAAGGAACAGTTAGCTCACTATGCACGCTTTGCAAGTAGATTCGTTAAATCAAGATAGATCGGGACTTACTATTTGGAATAAGGCTCTGTGGGAATTGTACTGCCAGATGACAGCATTTCCTTGATATCACCATACTTTTCACACATGGGTTAACATTTAACAAATGAGTTTTAAAAAGAAACATTTAATAAAGAACTGAGTCATGCCGCCAAGTATAACGGCCTTTGTTTAAGGGCACACTTACAGAATTGAGAACATGAGATAACGTTTCAGTGTTTTCTTACAATTAGGGCATCTGTTGTTCGTTCCTTTTCCCCAGCATTTCAAATTGGAAAGCGTAGGCAAAAAATCAATCGTACGCGAACGCAAAGGAATGACCCCCTTGGTAAATCCTACATAATGAGCGCCATGTGAGGTCAAACTGTTCGCATCAATTAGATCCACACCTCCCCTGCGGAACAAGTGGAAGGATATCATTTTTCCAAGTAGCACTAGACCCTATTCAGAACATTTTGGAATACCCTTTGAACCTTAGGCCATGGATAGCTAATGATGGTGAGAATATCCCTGGACCGCCTGGTTAAAAATATTATCACTGGCCTGGATACCATGGCGAGCCATTTTCTTAGACCATTTGGACTCAGATGATTTTAGTTTTGAGACACTGGGTGTAACACGCTCATCGGCGATAACCATAGCCCCTCCTCCCGTACGCAAGAGTGGTGAGCCTCAAGTAATGTCAGAAATGGGTTTTCATATTGGGCCATTCGGGTACAGAAAATAGCAGGGGTTGGACCGGTGTCCCTCAATCGAAGCCACGACTTAATAGCCATTGGTATGAACATGGGTCCAAAGACATAAGCTGAGATCAGTTGTCATGGTCCAAAGTAGGAATTGTATAGATGGAATAGAGTAACTCATGTAGATTTAAATTCTAAGTTTTAAACTCAATCGAACCAAGACTTATTGTGATATTCATAATCATGCTACATAGCTTTGACTTTTATAAGTTCAAATGAATCAGCAGTTTTAGTCTGGAAGTAATTAAAACACCTAAAAACCTTTTCTGGTATCATATTTAACAGAGTGTATGGTGTTTTCGCCAATTGAGAATTCAATTTCCTTAGGTTTTCCACTACAAATTAGAACGCGATTTACATTTAACAGGTTTAAGACCAGATTCATAGTTGATGTACTATTAGTGATTTTCCATTTAATGATCTTTTATGGATCTTTTATGAGTTGTGAGATAGACAGAAGTCATCTGCAAATGGAAGAGTAATGAACTTTGTCTCGTTGAGATCATAGCCGTATTTGAGTCTCCATGTTCTGAGATACTGATGATAGGGTTGAATAACTGCAGAAAAATTATGGGTGACCAAAGGGGTCGCCTAAAAACACCCCTTCTTTTAAACCTGAACTGCTCCAAGACCACCCCGTACCTTTAAAGCTCATACAAATGGAAGATTAAAGAGACATGAGGAGATCCCAAGAAAAGAAAAGAAAGCCCCCCCCCGCCCCCCAAATTTTTCTCAACACTAAGGTTTTTCATATTTGGAATGCTTACCCTGTATTAAGCATCACCCTGAAGTGAATAAGCCGCGAATAAGCCCTCTTTTGTAATATAATTTTAAGATGATGATTTATAGTTTCGGTCCGTGCACGCAGAAAGTTCAAAGCATGGTTTTCTATGGGAACCGATTACGATAGCAGGCAGTTCAAAACCCGGTTTTCGGTTTCTTTTGCACTGTTGTTTGATCCAATGAACCTTCCAAACTTTTCTCGGATGGTGGTCTACAACCGATCCAGTGAAATGTGTGAGAATTCATATCCTAAAAAAATCTCCTCCTGTCAAATTCAAAACAATAAAAAAAATAAAAAAAATAAAAAAAATAAAAGAATTAAATAATATTGTTAACGTTTCAAATTCTACCCTAAGTAAAAACATATGAAAATCCACAGGCCCGTTTCAACCCGCCCAGTGAGCCTGCTCTGAGTAAAAATCGGCGATTTGGTTCCTTGTGCGTGACTAAAGAAGGTTTGGTTTACAACACCGGATGACAGCCGAATAGCTGATTGCACGCTACAAGCGCTGTGAATGCAGAGCACAGAGGGTTCACCGGTAAATTTTTCCATTTCACCACTATTTCATTAATATGGCAAGCACACATTTATTGAGAAAGATTCAGATTTTTCTGAGGTTTAAATGGCCTGCGAAAGCTGTGAATTTGTGGATTCAACTGATGGGAGCGATGAAGGAGAAGGTAATTGGCGGCGATAACACCCTCCGGCGCCGCAACAACATCTTCTATTGAAGGGGTAGAGCCCCGTACATGTTTCAGCCAATGCCTCGGGAAGCTCAAATATGGGAGGTTGACGATGCCCAAGGCCATTGGCATGCGCTATAAAACTACTAGGACTTCGAGGAATGCTTAGGAAATACTAATTGGTAAATTTAAACTATTTTACTAGTTATATAAATAAAGATGGTGTGTTCTGATTTATGTGATATTGGTTGTCTCTACTTTAATATGAGAGCCTGGCCACTTGCACCTCCCCCCATCAAGTACCGTGGGAACAAACTTGCGGTTTTGATGGTAGACGCCAATAAGCATGTTGCAAAGCCCTATTCAATACTGTGCTAATAAAAGTGGTTAACCACTAAAACGGCGGTTTTTTTTGGATTTATATCTTTTGGAACTGAAATTGACGATGGGCTCAAATTTCAGGACGCCATAAGAAAAATACGGCCATTTTCAATCCTATATCAAAATCGATACTACTAATTCGGGGTAAATCAGAGGGGGGTCCCAAAGACGATCGGAACACGCCCCTTTAATAAAGGTACCGAAATTTTAATTTTAGGAGCTCTTAGGATTGGGAGTTTACACGTGTCACAAAGCAAAAAAAATCTCCTCAGGGCTGGAAATGTGAGAATCGACTCCATGCATCACGATCATGTCAACGAACGGTATGTTATCTGAACATCACATCTAATCAGTTCATTAATTTCTTTTTTTTTTTTTACTAAGATCATGTTTTCTACTGATTCTAGATTCGTCTATTGACGTGTTTATATTTGCTTGCACGAGATTCAGTCTGATTTGATGCATAACACCCTCCATAATGGGCCGTGTAATTACACAAGCACTCGTTCAAAATATGGGGGCGTTTGCTTCATATGGATATAGGGCATCGGGAATACTGACTTCAAAAGGTTTCAGTTAGTAGGTCGAAATGATACAATCTTCTTCCAAATTGTTCTTATGTCATGGTTTTCTGTATGTACGATTTCATTCAATGATTGTTCACTCAAGATGATTGATCCTCAATATTGCCAACGTTAACTAACCGTCAATACAAAAACCATATCGGTGAACTTACAGTTTAATAACTGCGGCGCTCAATGTATTTTTGCCTTGTCACATGGCAAACCTTTGACTTTTATGGCAAATGGACCCCTACTGAGTTGACAAAAAATATCCAGAAGAGTTTTTTTGACACAAATACTATTCTGCTTTGACTATAAACTTGAATCAAATTTCTATGAGAAAGGCAATCGCTCTAATCAATTGCAAGATATTGACTATCGTTCTGCGGGGATTTCCTTCAGCTGGTGAAACACTAATGACGTCATTTTCCGAAATGCTGCCCAATATTGACCAAAAGAAAACGATTTTCGCTAATTAGGGATGCGTTGGGCACATTGCAGTTTTGACCTCATAACTCCTCAAAATGTTTTGACCGAAACACCTGAAATTTTGTATATACGATCAAGAGAGCACTTAGCCTTTAATTGGTATGTATGTATGTGTGTACCATTTTGTTTGACCTTTAACAGTCCCATTAGTCACCATAAGATGTTCGATATATGAACACTATGACTGATGAATCTGTTTCTTTTTGAAGTATGGAAAATTAAAGAGGCAACAGATCCGAAGCACGGCAAATCACATAAGTAATACATGGGCTGTTCGTTTATTAGCTTTTGCATGTGCACTAAGCCCCTCATAACTATGGTATTCTCAACACACCATTAATACTACGGAAGAAAAGCTTTTTGAGTCGTATAGTCAACAATCCATTTCGCGTCAAATAATCTGACATCCGCTCAGCACAGATCAATGGTGGTAAATTTTAGCAACACAAGATTACGTGCTCTCATCGGAAGTTTTTCCGGCTTAATGGTTCGCCATTTTATACAATTAGGATAACCGAACTTGACGACCAGCTTTCCGGGGGATCACCAATTCAAAATTTTCACTAAAAAGAGTACTTAAGATTAGAGTGTACTAGTGAATTTTTTAATAAAAACCATACATTAGCCATCTGGCCCAGGGCTGATGTCCCCGTTTTTTCTTGTTAACAATAGCACGAATATCCCGTGGACGCACTGGACCGACGTTGAACTCGTTATTCTGGCCACATGT